>JZKD02S1724579.1:90107-100521 GCA_000966675.3 Picea glauca
TGTTCAACAATTTATCATCAATGTATCATCTATGATTGCATTCAATATATCATAAGTATATAATCATAGGCATCATCATATCAACAACATCACATCAAATACACAGTACACCGGTATTTACTTGGAAACCCAAATGGGAGAAAACTAAATAATGTTTTTTTATATATATCAAGAATTCATTAATAGGAAGCACCAATTTCCAAATTCTCCAGCTACAACTAGAAGAAGGCTTCAACCCCTTATTCTCAGTCTCCAACCTGAAGGAAGATACAACTCCAGCTCCCTGAATTATCTGGGTCCAACCAAAAGGAGGCTACAACCCCCTTATTCTCAGGCTCCAACCTGAAGGAAGATCCAACTCCTTGATTTTCCAGTTCTAATCAGAAGGAGGCTACAACCCCCTTTCCTTGCCTTGTCCTACTTCCCTGCAGTATAAGTGTATACCAACTGTCACTACCATAATCACTGCCACTGTCACATCAACCTATAACCTGTCAACTTGTCACTGTATCCAACATGTCATTGATCAACCTATCCAATCGTTCACTATCACCGATACTCAACCAGATCCTATGACATGGATCATATACCAAGGACACATATCAACTAGATGTCCAACATCACCAACACATTCCTCTACCAAGCATGTACCAAGATCACCAACATACCATCACAGGGTATGTGTCTCAACCATGTACCAACCTGTACCATGTACCATGCATCAAATTGTGCCACAACTTGTACCAAACAATGCATCAACCATGCACCTCAACATGTACCAAACTATGCAACAACCATGCACATCAACCATATACCATATCATGTATCATACCATGTTCCAACCATGCACATCAACCATGTATATCAACCATGTACATCAACACTATACCATGTACCAATCATGTACCATACCATGTGCCAACCATGGACATCAACCATCAGAAGTGTCTCAACCATATACCATATCACTCTCAATCATGCCATGTACCATAAGATAAGCCTCAATTATACACCATAACATGTAACCAAACCATACACCAAGATAGCCAATAATTCTTCTAATCATTGTACCATAACATCACCAATATGTACCATATCACATAATATCATCACCAATCATGTACCATAACACCATAACCGTAACTCTTAAAACTTACCTCTTATCCTGTAGTTGACTTGTTGTACTGTAAACTAACCTGTAACTCTTCCATAGTCCTCAAAAACTTGGTACCTCCAACATCTCTTCAAAACCTTTCACAAGTCCTTCTACATATACGCGACTTTCTCTTCTACAACCCGTAGATATCCATGCTTTCCTCCACTACAACCCACGTATATCCGCGCCCTTCTGACTTGCAACTCACAAATACCTCAGAAACTAGTGTTTTCTACAACCTTGAGACTTTATTATTCAAACCTCCTTTTCTACCTAAGAAAAATGTCATCACAACCTTAGCAAAAGATCACTAGTTCACAATATAGATCCTCAATGAATAAGTGTATGAATGTACTTATGAAAGACTCCTTGAGGTGTCTATATACTTTTTCATGGTAACCTCTCTCCTTACTTTAGGTATTTATTGTTGCAACCACTTTACCCTTTGATTAAGACTTGTAACCACTAGGGGCTTCTTAACCACTCTTTGGGGCTTCCAACTTTACAAGGCCATATCTCCCTAACCGTGAGGAATCATGAGGCATTCCACATATTACTAAAAACTACATGACAAGGTCTATCCATCAATGATAGTATTAACTTCAATTTCACTATCCTTCATGTCCATATTCCTTAATCAACTTTAGGTATCATAACCACACCTCTGGGGATACATCTAGACTACAAAAAATGTACCCAACTAACTCACCGTCAATCTCTATCTTACAAGAGTCAATCAACTATCCAACATCTCTAAACCTCTCCAAGGGTTGACATCAATATCTAAGGGTTGACATCAATCTCCAATATCACTCTCCAAGGTTTGACATCAATGACAACCAACTGTCCAAAAATATCCCCCTTTGGCATTGATGGAAACACCAACATTGATGGAAAGACTTAGACATGAAAACACTCATGCTCATGCTCCCCCTGTGATCATTGCTCCTAATCAATGTTTCTATCTCATAAATGACAACCAACTATCCAAAACTCTCCCCCTTTGACATCAATGGCAAATGGTATCTCCTCTTGGGGTTTCTCCCCCTGTCTTCATGCCTCTATTCCTTCTCTTCATATTTGACCAAAGGTTAACTCCCCCTACCAATATGTCTCCTCCTAATACTTCACCTACTCTAACCAATCATGGGAAACATAATAGATGCCCCTGTGGGTATGTCTCCCTGTTTGTATGCTACTAATGTTTTTTTTTTGGATCTCTCTCTCTGATGATTTTTCTTCCCTTGACTTTTATGTAAGATGTAGATCAATGTAGGGAAACCTATATATGTTTCCTTTCCTCTCTTCCAATGTTGTTTATTGTCCATTGGTTCTTCCTCTTGAATTTCATTGACACATATGAAAACCATTAAAAAATTGATTTCTTTATTTACTTGTCATATTCACTTGAACATACTGTTCAACAATGTCCTTATGATGATATAGCTTCTGCTGACGATTTATCTTTCCCTGTTCTGTTGTGCCTTTCACTGCTTGCCTTTCTGTGACCAACTAATTCCAAATAATTTCACTGATTCCAATTGTAAATATGTTTCTATGCATCTGAACCGTGTTTCCTATACCTACTAAGCATCTCACGAATCAATATTTGTCCATATGTCACAAATTGTTCATAACTCAAATACTCAATTGTCCACAATGCTGACCCATCTATCACTGTAATATACAACTGCAACTGATCATCACATGCTAATTTTTATCAGACTGAATCAAATATGTCCACTCATGTGATCTATCTTCTCATCAAAATCTACATGTTTGGAACAACTTGTATTGAATATATCCCTGCTCGAATACATACGTGCAGTACATTCATAAAATTATGTCTGACAACTGATACCTATATGGGAACACTACTTCTCAACTGATCAATTTGTTACTTTGTACTTATACTATCTGACTGCTCTGAATCTGTCTCTGTAAAATACTGCTCGAAGGATGGTTCTCTGATTAGTCTCTTCTATTCAAATGACTCCCCTTGTTCAATATTCATATTACTTGGGAGTGTCCAAGATGAATAGATAATAAAAATACACACTCTGATGCAAAGTAATCTTCCTCTTCATCTGTAAACTCATCATCTCTCTGAACTTTGCATTCTTCCTTTCTGCCTATGGAGTGATCTTGCACTACAATTCCTGAAAGCACAAAATCTTGAACCTATTCTTTATTTACCTGCTCTCCTTTTCTTTCTCGCACTACTACACATCCTGTGATCTTTGGGACATATTCTTTATCCACTTGTTCTTCAGGTTTTTGATTTCTTCTCCAAACCTTCATGTATCTGACATCTTCCATTTTCCTTGTAGATTTGTCTTCATCTCGTACTATTTCCAATCCCGAGAGCGTGACTTATGGGTGTCCTTCATTCATCTAATATTCCTTTACCTATTTTTGATTTCTTTTGCAAACCTTATTATATCCGATATCAATGTTCTTTCATAAGGAAGTATCCATCATGCTTCTACAATCATGAGTTATGTGCCCATAGTTATGGTATTTGTAATATTCATTGTCATGTGGGGCCACATAATCTTTTCTTGTTTGAACATTTCTTTCATAATCACTTCAATCTGCAACCTTATGTCCAAAGTTAGTACAATACAAACAATGACCATAATTTTTTTTCACATACCTGGGAGTGAAGGATCTTCTTTATTGTGTAGTCCTTCTGAATTCATGCCTTGGATGATCATGATATTCTCTTCTATGGATCTCTTCATCATGGTTGAATTTTCTTTGTTGCCTGAATGTGGTAGGTATTGTTGAAGATGTATCTCTATTATACTCATTCTTCTTTGATTCTTGTTGGGCATTATTCCTTCCTTTGAGTACTTCTGCATAACTCTTACTCTTTTCTTCATTCTCCTTTTATAGTGACCTGGACGGATTCTCTTCAACTTTCTCTACCAATGAGGTTGATTTTTCTGTCTCTTCAACATTCTTGCTGAGCTTGATGATTTTAACCCTCAATGTGACAACTTCTTCTTCAATCTTCTCAACTTCTTCTTCTTTCTTTATCATCCTACTCTTGATGACTTCTTCCATCCTCTTTGCTTCTTCAAGTTGGATCTTCAAGGAGATGATTTATTTTTTAATTCTTCTCTCTTCTTGACCAAATTCTGCTTCAATTTGATTTAATTCGTCAGTTCTTTCCTTAAGAAGATATGTCAACATATTCTCTTTCTTTTCTGCTTCTTCCTTTTGTGATGCTACTTTTATTTCCAAACACTGCTTCTGATCCTCGAGAGTTTCTTCATTCCTTCTGGCTTCTTCTAGTTGACCCTTTAACATCGTGATCGTCTGCTCGACTTCTCTGGAGTTGGCGTTCCAAGATTCTTCTTTATTCAACATATGATTACTCATGACTTATTCTGTTCACTTTTCTTCTTCAAGTTGGATATTCAATGTGACTATTTCATCTTCAAGTTCTCTTTCTCGTTGACTGAATTTTACTTCATGGTTCTTTTCCTTTTCAATCTCGGGGTTGTCTTCTATTTCATTGAGATTTTCTGTCTCATCACTTTGAATATTCAAATAAGGGCATTCAATTTCAAGATGTCCGCGCTCTTCACAATTAAAGAAAAATAACCCACTTATGTTGATTATGAACTCTTCTACTTCTGAATCTGTCCAATGTGATGAGAATCTTACATCTTGTTCTGTACCTGTATCTTCTTTAGCAATATATGACTCTGTGATGGTAAAATAATAGATATTACGTAGCTTATCCCATAGTTATTTAGCTGATGCACATTTTCCCACTTTGTCCTTTACTAAATCAGGTAATCCTTCCATGATGAAATCCATTGCTATTTTTTTTCTTCTTCTTCAATTCCTTCTTGGTTGCAGTCTTCGGTTTCTTTGAACCATTATATCCTGTAACAACTGAATACCAAATATCACGTCCCTGTGCCTGGAAAAAAAAATTATTCTTCTGCTCCATGATTCATAGTCCAGACCATTCTGACCATATTGGTACTCCATTCATATTGTACTCCATGATCTACCTTTCAATGATTAAACTATTTCCTGAAGGAACCGACTCTGATACCAATTTTTGGAATATTGAGTGTGGGGGGCATGAATCAGTATGATCACTTTATACCACTTTTAACCACAATATATATTATTTCACTTTATAAAAAAATGTTTTACAATTTATCATCAATGTATCATCTATGATTGCATTCAATATATTATGAGTATATAATCATAGGCAACATCACATCAAATACAAAGTACACCAATATTTATGTGGAAAACTAAATGAGAGAAAAGCACATAATTCTTTCTTATATATATCAAGAATTCATTCAAAGGAAGCACCAAATTCCAAATTCTCTAGCTGTAACTAGAAGGAGGCTACAACCCCCTATTCTTAGGCTCCAACCTGAAGGAATTTGCAACTCACTGAATTCTTTGGCTCCAACCAAAAGGAGGCTACAACCCCTTATTAGGCTCCAACCCAAAGGAAGCTCCAACTCCTCGATTTCATGACTCCAACCAGAAGGAGGATACAAACCCCTTTCCTTTCCCCGTCCTTCCACCCTGAAGTATAAGTGTATACCAACTGCCACTACCACAATCAATGCCTCTGTCACTGTCTCTATCACATCAAACTATAACCTGTCAACCTGTCATTGTATCCAACCTATCACTAATCAACATGACCAATTTGTCACTATCACAGATACTCAACCAGATCATTTGACATGGATCATATACCAAGGACACCTCTCAACTAGATGTCCAACATCACCAACACTTGCCTCTACCAATAATGTACCAATATAACCAACATAACATCATAGGATATGTGTCTCAACCATGTACCAACCTCTACCATGCACCATGCATTAACCTACTCCAAAACCTATACCAAACAATGCATCAACCATGCACCTCAACCAACCAAACTATGCATCAAACATGCACATCAACCATGTATATCAACCATGTACATCAACATTATACCATGTACCAATCATGTACTATACCATGTGCCAACCATGCACATCACCCATAACACGCGTCTCAACCATATACCATATCACTCTCAATCATGCTATGTACCATAAGATAATCCTCAAGTATACACCATAACATGTAACCAAACCATACACCAAGATAGCCAATAATTATTCCAATCAATGTACCATAACATCACCAAGATGTACCATATGACATACCATCATCACCATTCATATACCATAACACCATAACCATAACTCTTAAAACTTACCTATGATCATGTAGCTGACTTGCTGTACTGTAAACTAACCTGTAACTCTTCCATAGTCCTAATCAACTTGGTACCAATATCCCTTCACAACATTTCACAAGTCCTTCTACATATACATGAATTGCTCTTCTACAACCCATGGATATCCCCGCTTTCCTCCACTACAACCCATGTATATCCACAACCTACTGACCTACAACTCACAGATACCTTAGAAACTAGGGTTTGCTGCAACCCTGAGACTTTCTCCTTTGACCCTCCTTTGCTACCTCAGAAAAATGTCATCACAACCTTAGCAAAATATCACTAGTTCACAAGATAGATCCTCAATGAATAAGTGTATGAATGTACTTATGAGAGACTCCTTGAGGTGTTTATATACTTTTTCATGGTAACCTCTCTCCTTACTTTAGGGATTTCTTGTTACAACCACTTTACACTTTGACTAAGACTTGTAACCACTAGGGTCTTCTTAACCACTCTTTGGGGCTTCCAACTTTACCAGGCCATATCTTCCTAACCGTGAGGAACCATGTGGTGTTCCACATATCACTGAAAACTACACGATAAGGTCTATCCATTGATGATAATATTTACTGCAATTTTTATTTCCTTCATGTCCATATTCCTTAATCAACTTTGGGTCCCATAAAAACACCTTCGGGGCTACATGTAGACTATAACAAATGTACCCAACTAACTCAACATCAATATCGATCATACAAGCATCAATCAACTATCCAACATATCTGAACCTCTCCAAGGCTTGAAATCAATATATAAGGGTTGACATCAATCTCTAAGGGTTGACATCAATATCCAAGGGTTGACATCAATGACAACCAAATGTCCAACAAAATTTACAACAAACAAATAAGCTAAAAATGTGTTGTTATGACATCAAATAAGAATATTATAACTAGAATGATGAATAGAGAAAGAAGTCTTTGGCTCTAGGCCAAAATCATATGGTTTGATTGGGTTGCTATATCATGCTCATACAATAAATGGATTTAATAAAAATATGTTTTAATCAATCCATGAAGTGAGCTTGGCCTCGTAACATCTTTGATTCGAATTTGTGTAGCTCAACAACAACAAAACAACATGGATAGAAGTACATGCCTATGATGTCTTTTACTCTACGGGATTTGTTGTCGATTTATAAGAAATGAGACATGCATATACTATAGCTTGATCTAAAACTGGTTCAGAAATTGGTACTCGAACCAGGAAGTTGCAGTGTGAAGGAAAATTTGACAGTAAACAATTTCATTAAAGCCTGTGCCCGCTCTTAAAACCCATACAAATTTTCGAGGACAAATTATGCTAGAAAATTACTCCACATCAAATATTAACTAACACGTGGTAGCTGATAAAAATAAGAGGAAAATGTGGTAGCTAATAATATTATTAAGAGGAACACACAATAGCGACTAATATTACGAGGAACACAGGGCATGAGAAATAAAATAGATTATAGATTTATTAAGTTCTAGAGATGCATATCGCTCTTAAAACCCATATGAACTTTGGAGGACCAATGCTGACAAAAATTAACTAAGATGGGTTCTCTGATAACATTAAGAGGAACACACAGTAGCTAAAAATATCGGTAACGACTAATACTAAATTGTATATAAATAAAATATTTATTGTGCACTGTGCCATATCAGAATTATAAAACATGCAACATATATGTTTCTCTCAATATGCCTTAATTGAATATACCTACGACACTGAATTCTCATATAAAATAAACTAACATAGATAAGTGCTCGCCATTCAGTTATATCGAGGGAAAGCATGAGAATAAAGGGATTATGATAAGGCATTGGTTAGGGAGAGTACCCTCAGACATTGTACTGGAGGAAGTCATTGATTCCAACTACAACCCAACTGAAGCAAGTAATTAAGCTTTGGAAAATGTACCCCATTATCGTTTTAGAATCCCAAAGGCTGTGTATTGAATTTAGTTGGTTCTTCTACACATATTGAATATTATGGAGGTGGATAGGGATGAAATTCCCAGAGGACGAGGACTTTATGTGGATTTCCATTACAGGGCTAAAGGAAGCATTACCTAAAGAATGAAAACCATGGTAACTAAGGGTTTAGGGGTTATGGATTTTTAAATGTTGGTAATGAAAACAATGGTAACTTCAGGTTTAGAGTTCAATGATTTTCACTATTAATAATGAAAACTATAATTACTTAGGGTTTAGGGTTTAAGGATTTTTGAGTTTTTAATTTGTATGTAAGACAATAACAATATTCACGAAATGTTAATAAAGGAATTATTGAACATAATCAATTCTTGTTGATTTAGTACACTTCAAATTAACTGTAATTCTGCATGCTTACCATAGGGAATTGTTCTTCATGTTTGCAATCTTACAGTGGATGATGATGCCTATTATTATAATTTCAGTACTAGGGAGAGCATGTAGGATCATTCTTGCAATGAAAAAAATAGGTACACAAGTACCCATTACAATTATGTCTTTATAATTGTACTACTCTTACAAATCTCAATGGAGGAGTGTTTGGAGTTCAATTTAGTCTTAACCAGTTGTGCCAATCTAGGATTTTCAAGGCATGACTCCAAGTTTGGAATTGGTGTCAAGTGTTTGTAATGTATGGCTTTTCCTTCCTAGTGTTCTTTTAATCATTTATCTTGTAGGGTTTTGCAACTTCAAAAGAATTAGGGATTTTCTTGTTGGGTTCAGGATTCAAGGTTTAGGATTTTTCAACTTCAAAAAAATTACTTATTACTTTATACTTTTGTGGTTTTATTAATATTAATATTTTTTTGTTGTTTCTTATAGTATTATAACCTTTTTTTTCCAAAGAAAAAAAGCTAGTAATTTTATTTATAGAGTAAACAAAATTACATCAATAGATGCCAAAGGCATTCCAGAGGCTAACTAGTGCTAAACTTCATGAGCATATATGTTCAAAAATACTAATAAGCATAGAAGTTCCTATAAAAAGGCCTACCAAATTATAGTATTATAACCTATTATAATACTATTACCAATATTATTAATAACCTATTTCTTTTACTATTACTATCATCGATTACTATTTTTTTTTAATAGAAACGGATGGGGGATTGTATATTAAAAAGAGAACAACAAAAATCCAAAAATTACATATGGCAGGGTGAGAGAACCTATGTTGCTTCCATAAGAGTCTAGCTATCAATGTATATCTATAGAAACTATATAAACCAATCCATAAGAGCTACAGTTCTGACATGTAAAAATGGCGACATACTAGTTCAAAAGTAACATAATTTTACAATTCATTTGAAACCTAACTAATGATTTAGAGAAAAGTCTGGGTATTCCCGTTGTTCTGCATGTCACGCTTTTGGGTTCGCCTCTGCATGGTGAAGGTCTACATGTCCTGGTGTTGAGGGGGCCATGTCATGGTCGTTGCTGGCTGTTGAATGAAAGGTGGATGGGAGCCAAGACTCACCAGAGCTAACATAATTCTCTGGTTGCTGCGGCTTTGCCAATTGTTGGGTGACAACTCCGAGTTGTCTTATATTTCTATTAATTCCTCTTAAGGCTATTGTCAATTCTTGATTATGGCATGTTTCCTGCTGATGCAGTTGTGTTTGCAGGCTTGCCAATTCCTCACGAATCCCCTAGTTCTCTCGCTGGAAGTCACGGTGACGAGCATCTGTACGCTCCTCTGCCCTTCTAACATCTATGCGTAGTGCACAGAGTTGTTCTCGTAGCTCCTTTGAAATTAAATTCGGACAAGAACATGGTGCTCTTGACCTTCGCCACATGATGGTGCAGAGGCTCAGGAGAAAATAGGTCAAGTAGGCGCTGAGCATACAGGTCAAGTAGGTGACGAAGAAATCATGGATGCAGATGGAGTGAGAAGGGAGAAAATACCAACCGAAATGAAAGTTGAGCATTCTGAAGATCCCATCGAAGACACTAGGTAATATCCAGAGAAACCATGAGTGCTAAAGC
>JZKD02S1724590.1:19588-37666 GCA_000966675.3 Picea glauca
TCTACAGTGGCTAAATTTGGTTTTGAAAAGCTCTTTAATGCAATGGTGCATGCAAACTACAACCTGATATCATATGAAGAGTCATCTAACAATCCAACTTCGACCCTATTTAGTACACAAATTATTATATTTGCCACTGGTATATAGCACTCGATATGTTATTGACCCACTTATTACTTAAGGTTGACCAAAAAAAAGTTGAAACTTTTGGAAAGTTTTATATTGCAAGATTATTTTTTTTTAATTATTTAAAACTATGTTTTAGAAATCACATTGGCTTGTGGAACCACCTGTTATTGTCGAGCATTATCAAGGGGGATTAAATACAAATGTATTTTCATTTCTCTGTTATTTTCTGTACTTGAAACTGATCGATCATGGACCATATCACTGTATATTTTGATGGAGTTTTAAATTATTTTCACCCTCGTGTATTATTTGTATTTTTTATTCCAGAATGCTTCAAATGAGCATTAGTTGTATATAAATATTATTGTTTTATTACAATTTTTCATGCCTTCCTTCCAACCAACCATCTAACATAATGTGCAACTTAAATGCCAGTTGTGCTCACAAGGCCAACGTAGGGAAGGGCCTACCACACCAGAGAAGTGTTTCCTCATAGCCTTCAATGAAGGCCAATGCCACTAATATTAGTAGAGAAAGAAACATGTTACTCATATTTACATGCATGCCACTTATCTTAGTAGAGAAAAAAAGATGTTACCAGGCTTTACATGCATGCCAAATGTACACAGTGTTAAGTTAAGGTATATTTTAGAACACAATACGTTCCCCCTCTTTGCATGCATGCCAAATGTAATTGTGGAATAATATCACTATCTACCAAATGGTGGGCCTAGATTATCATTTTTCCTATAAGACCATAGTAAATCTGTCATAGACCATTGGGAAGTGGTAAGTCATGGTTGCTAGATGAAGGTCGCCTTGAATGGAGCTTAGTATGGTGAAAGTGTTACACATCAAATTTCCACACCTAGGTACCTCACCCGACTAAGTGTCTCAAGTGTCATAAAAGTGTCATATGCACCTTGCTAAGTGTTGCATACACCTCGACACCATGAAATAACATATGTCACAATCCCTATTCAATGTGGAGGGGAAATATATTTTATGAAGGTTAACATACTATGTGCACGTGAATTATTATTAATATTCATGAAAAGGAAATTAATTTAGTGTGAGAATCCACCTCAAATTTGGTTTTCTATTTTTAACAGGAGGTTGAGGATCTCATGGATGGTTGAAATATTTCCTTCTTAAAATCCTTAAGAGACATTTCCTCCCTAAAATCCTTAAGAGATGTTTTCTCCCTAAATATCTTGGAGATCCCATTTTATTGGATCTGATGAGTGATCCTCTCCATGGTGGTTAAGCCTCTAAATCCTATATAATCAGGGGTTTCCATGGAGAAGAAAAGGAAGATTTGAGGTATCAAACGTATGATCTTGGGAGAAAGATTTTGGATATCAAACCTATGATGTTGGGAGCATCATGTAAGGGTTGGAAAATGAGGACCTGGAAAGGTTTTTGGAACTACATGTACATATTGTAAGTGTATTTTTAATGTTCTCATTAATATATGCTTGGCCTATTTCCTTCTAGTTTATGTATCTTTGCATATGCTTGTCTATTGTAGATGAATCTGTTTAATCTAGTATGCTAGAGTAGGATATTCCTTGTGTCTCTTTGGTGTTTTTTGTTTGCAGGTATCAAGCTATGTGAACAAGTTTGGAGATCAAGCTCAAATTGGAGCAACAAGGAAAAACACTAGAATAAGGTGCATCACACTTACTTGCTTCTCCTTCTCTTTCTGACTAGTTAATAAAATCTCAAAGGGATGTTAGTGTCCATTTTCATCTTTCTGTCTCGGTATTAGGGGTCTAGAATCCGAGGGAAGATCCACTTATCCGCAGGGGGATTTTTCTGTAATAGAAATTGGTGACTCCACTAGGGAAGGACATTGAATTGTCTTTCCTTGGATCATCTCTTCCTTTTTTCCCACTTTTAGATCATTTTTATTGTTTTTTCCAGATCGATTTCCTTTCTCCCCTCTTCATTGACAATTTCACAAAATTATAGGAATTCTGGGTGAATTTTTCTGAGTTTTAAGCCTATGTTCTGAGTTTTTGGGAGGGGTAGCATTCCCCTGGAGTGTATATTAGAGCGATGATCTGTAATCAATGCTCCCCTTCAATGTATATTAGAGAGCTACAATGCTCTTTACCCTTGGAAACAAGAGCGTTGATCTTCGTTTTTGGTGATTTCTGCTCTTTTCTACTTAGTTTTTCTCAGTCTATCTTGCAGAGATTTTTTCCCACAGTCTGTACTTTGTCTTGTGTCTTTGTTTGGGTTGATTTTGTTTTGAATAAAATCGCTATTTCTTTTAGTGTATATTTGCAACAAAAAAGTTTTAATTTCTTTCTTTGCATTAGATTGGGGGCATATTTGCATTTGAAGTACCAAGATTGCATGGTTTTTGGAATTTTTTGGTCTTGAATTCTTTGGTGTACAGTCTCTTTGGCTCATTGGTGTACAGTCTCTTTGGTTCATTTCTTGAGGATCTTGATATTGATTATTTTAATAAAAATTTTGGACATTGTGCATCTGGGAATGATAAGCATTTTATCCTTCTCGTAATATAGCTTTCATCGAAGTGAAATATTTGCATTCTCATTTCTTTTCATTATTTAGAGTCTGTCAAAACATCATTTAGTCCATGCCATTTTCCTCTTGAATAACAATAGCTTAAATTTTTTTACACGTTAATTAAAATCTACGTAGAAATTTATATTTCTAGGGCTCTTTGCAACCTACATTAGATTAGTTGTAGGGATTTGGAATAGGTGTGAAAGATAGCTTTCCAAAGTTGTAAACAAACATAGAATCTTGAGTTAGGGAGCAGTGAAATCCATTTACTACATTTTGTCTTGGGAAGCCCTTCCCATGCAAGGGTCAATCACGAGGTCACACTAAAACCAACAGAGTTACTAACTCTGCTTTTTTGGTCTTGGTATAGTGGTTGTGTGTATTATTGGGGGTCACTTGAAAAAACAACCTTGTGCGGGCCTTCTCAAGTCGATTTAGGTCTCAGTTACCCTGCCCTTGCATGTATATCGGACTGTTGATTGTTTCGCTAGGTATCATTGTTGTATTTAGTAACCTTAGTGGACTTTATTTAGGTTCAATACACGAGGTGGCAGTGAAGGGGAAAGTCTTCACTGTACCTGCAATCGATGTTGGCCAAACATACTTGAGCTCCTTGGAGTTTAAATAAATTTTTCTTGTGTGGAAGCTTGCACCAAGGTGTAATTTTGTTAAGCAGGTCGTCAACGTAACTTTTATACATGCTCTATCTCATCCCCTTCTTACATTGTTCCCGTGATGTTGGATTTTATCACCAACTAGTGTGTTCATTGTGAGAAGGTTCTGTTTGTTTTCTTGCTTCCTAGATTTTTAGTGTGTGTTGTTTGTTTTCCCTAGAAGAATCTAGTTTGGATCTATGTTTAATGACTTCAGTTCCCAGAATGACCAATGAAGCAACCCTTGCTCCGGGATAACCCTTTTTTTTCCTTCTTACATCGCGACTTTGAGCCTTACTGATATGGTTGTTTTCCACTCTGGTAATCCCAAATGCAACAAGTGCTTCGATTGTAAGCACTTCCCCCCCAAGAACATAAACCTAATGTTGATCCTTCACCTTCTTCACCAATAAGATATTCTTCTTCTTCTTCACTTGCAAGGTCTTGTTTCATTTCATCTTCTTCGTCAAGTGAAAGCTCTGAAGCTAGTAACCCGGTGAATAAGAAGAAGAAAAAAAGGAATATTAAGAAGAAGAAAAATAAGCAAGGGTCCAAACTTCCAGCCACTTCCAGACATGTTGGAGAACAATCAATTACAGTTAATCGTGTTGGGAGTGTTGATGATGCTAAGATCACCCAGATAACCTGTAAGCCCAAGTACCCTTGCAAGATTTGTAATGGTAACCACTTTCTAAGGGATTTCTCTGGTCTCCCCAAGGTCTTAGAAATGTGGTCTTCCATGTCATCATCCCCTGTGAGACATGATGGTGACACCTCATCAACTAGTGACATTACGGTTGGTAAGAATAAGAGAACTGTCAAATTTCCTTTCTTGTTATGCGAAGGTGATCATTACTCTCACCTTTTCCCTCATATGGATGAGGCTTCTTATATTTTGGAAAAGATTCAACTTCCAACTGTTTATCATAATATTTCTTCCAAATCATCATTAGTTGATGAACTGGTCAATCCGATTCCATCCCTAGTCAGTCTGGTTGATCAAGTGGTCAATATGGTTTCATCCTTGGTTGAACCACTAACCCAAGTGGATGATCCAGTTCCATCATAGATCAGCCCCACTCTTCATCTAAAGAGTGAAACCAAAGTGGTCGATCTAGTTCTATCATCGATCAATCCCAATCTTCCCTTGAGGAGTATCAAAGTGGTCGAATCGGTTCCATCATCAGTTGATCCCACTCCTCCCTTGAAGAGTGCAACCAAAGTGGTTGATCCAGTTCCGCCATCAGTCAATCCCACTCCTCCATTGAAGAGTTCAACCCAAGTGGTTGATTTGGTTCCTTCATCGGTTGATCCCACTCCTCATTCAAAGAGTTAGAATGTCACTTAGGTATACCTTGTTAATACTAATTCATTCAAACAAGGGGGCACTTTGCTCGTCTCGATGGCACCCCTTTCAAGCAAACATATGATTTATATTAATTGGAATCATTTGACAGAACCTCGTCTTTTTTTTACGTGCCTTTCCAAATCACCGTGCAGGTTTGTGATAGGAATATTCCTAACACTATAATAGACGAAGGTTCTTCTATTAGCATCTTATCCATGAATGCTTGGCAAGATTTTGTTTCCTGACAACTTGCGCCCGTGACTCAAAATTTGTTGACCTTTGACATAAGATCTAGTCAGCCTTTAGAGATCCTTCCTCAGTTTTCGGTTACTTCGGGGGGAAAAATGGTCTACGTTGATGTGATGGTAGTTCACGACCCCTTAGACTCTAACCTACTCCTTGGGTGAGACCATATCTACATTGTGAGATATTTTTTTTCCACTCTCTTTCGAGTGATGTGTTTCCCTCACAACGGAAACATAGTAATGATCAACCAGATTTCATTCATTAACCCTCACCTGATGGTCAACCACCCGCCTTCCCTAAATGATCCATACATGTCAGCGATGGTCGCCCCACCCCAAGTCAATTATGTAATGATGTGGCCCATGCGTTCAACCCCACACGAGATGGATTCTCTCCCTTCTCCTGAATTATATCAGGTAGTTGACACGGTCATCTCTTCGGTAAGGCTATTAGTGGTATATCTACCTACCCTTATCAAGTTCATCGACATGTTTTCCTTCTATAGTGTTTTTATTCCATCTAGCGAAGATATCTTGGAAGAAATGATTGACATTTGTCCTTTGAAATGTATTCCTTCCAGAGAATTGTCCTCTTGGAAGCCATGATCAAGCATAATCCATGAGCATATTTCCCCTCTCTGTAGCAAGCTCATTAAAAAATGAAACAAAAATATGGGTATTGAACCTAGAGCTACGAGCATAGTTTTCCTCTATGTAGGAAGATCGTTAAAAAATGAAACAAAAATATGGGGATTGAACATAGAGGCATAGTTTTTCTTATCTGTGGAAAGCTTCTTAAAAAATGAAACAAAATCTATGATCATAGTTTTTCTTCTCCGTGGAAATCTCATTAAAAAATGAAACAGAGGTCATGAGCATAGTTTTTCTTCTATGTGGCAAGATCGTTAATAAATGAAACAAAAGCTACGATCATAGTTTTTGCTTCTCTGTGGCAAGCTCGTTAAAAAATGAAACAAAGTTTTTAGCATAGTTTTTCTTCTTTGTGGAAATCTCGTTAAAAAATGAAACATAAGTTATGAGCATAGTTTTATTTCTCTGTGGCAAGTTCATTAAAAAATGAAACAAAAATTCGGGGATTGAACCCAGAGACATGAGAATAGTTTTTCTTCTCTGTGGAAAACCCATTAAAAAATGAAACAGAGGTCCTAAGTATAGTTATTTTGCTGTGTCAATCTCGTTAAAAAATGAAACAGTCACCTCTCGTAACAAGTCGAGTCCTTCACTAGATCTCGTAGATATTGAGTCGAGTCTTTAGCTAGATCTCGTAGATGTTGAGTCAAGTATTTCGTTAAGTATCGTATTTGACACCTCCTTTCATCCACCCTTATCCCTTTTATCCATCTAGTATAGAAATTGGTGACAACCTCAAAGTCGGAGAATGAAATGAATCTTGGGGGGGAATGTCTCCGGCCTTTTATTATCATTTTGTAGTTAAGCCTCTAGCTTTCCAAGCTAGGGAGAGAGTGCCAACCATCCATGGATATCCCGACCATTGGAAATTATGTTGGGAATTTACAATCATAAGTTTAATTTTGTTTCAAGCTTGTGTAAAAATGAAGCCAATACTGAGCTTAGTCTTTGTTCTTTCTTGTGCTCGTAAATACATGAGAATGTGACCGAGTATACTTTTATCTCTTTTTCAGACTCGTAAAGGTTATACGAAAAAGGAACCCACTGGAGTCTCCTTTAAGCTCTTTTTAGACTCTCTAAACATGAAAATATTGTCGAGTGATCTTGCTTTCTTTCATACTCGTTAAAAGGTTTAAAAGGGCATCTCACGAGTGGCAGTTTATCTCTTTTTTGTCCTTGCGAGACTAAAATTACGAAAAAGGACAACCCTTGAGTTGCCTTTAAGTTCTTTTCAGAATCTCTAAACATGAAAAACCAGTGAGTTCTCCTTCTCTAGACTCGCTAAACTACACATTGAAGGGTCCATATGGGGATGAACCCTTAATTCTTCTAGTTCGTTAAAAAAAGGAAGAGGAACTTACCGAAGGTGAGTTATATTGAGCATGTGTTACCCTCCTTGAGCTTGTTAAATTAAAAATAGGTACTCATCTATCTAGGTGGGGAAAAAATTGAGGAAGGGGGCCAAGTTTTTGAGAATCCTTTATGGCAGCTATTGTCGCCCTTGAACATTGCACCTGTTTGCATCTCATCATACAGTTGGTTAATCTTCTTGTATCTGAGTCATACCAATTCTATGTGTCGCCATACTTTTTTGTCAAGTCGAAGAGTGCTCTTATTGTCATCACATTACATTCTTGGTACTCATTGAGTCAATGTTGCCAAGTCAATTGTCATTCCTCATAATGTTCAAGGGAAGTTTCACTTCAAACCATCCATCTGAAGTGTTTCCATTTTCCATTTCATGTGTCAGTCCATACTCATTCAATTCACCATCTTACATCACTTTCCTATGTCAGTTTCGTGTCGATGATAGGGGATACATCAAGGCCCTCCTTCAACGAGTATTTTCATGTCGACTTCAACACATCATCCAATAATTAGACTTAGAAATTAGTTAGTATGTTGGGACTTGCATGCCTCAATGGCAGGCGTCCTCGCCTTCGATAATAGGTTTACATCATTGATCTCTGACCGGATGATTCCACGAATGTTCGACTTCAAATCATTTATTCACATTCATTGGAATGTACAAGGGTACCTTGGGAGTCATTGACATTATTGGTGATTTCCCTCGCACTTGTTAATGGTTTACCTCAATGACCAGTAATAAAGTGGTTTATACCATGTTTGACATCAAAACATCTATTCACATGGCTAGATTTGTACTACATCAGGATTGGGACGAAGACCTTGTGTTGAGCGTTCACTATGTTATCTACTTTTTCGAGGTTGTGAAGGAGATCATTTGAGCATGTTGATATATATACTGTCACATAGGTCCACATTGTATTGGTATGTGGCTATGTTTTATCATCTCGTAGATCCACTCTGTATTTCTTATGGCTACGATCACTTCGTGTCATGGAGGTATGGATCCACATTGTATCTTTGGTGGCCATATCCTCAGTCAATATTTTTGATGGACTCGCAGTGTATTGGTCAGCAGTTGTTCTTTGAGTCATCTCGAATTCCGAGAATAGGTATGTTTGCCTTGGAAATGGAACATATATTAATAGTGTTTGATGGTTGTTTTCATCTTCTTCCAGGTTCTCCAACTCCACACCCTTGCATTGAAAAATTGTAAAGTGTTCCGGACATCAGTTTCTCTTCTGGCCTCACACTTTAGGGGGCATACTGCTACACATCAAATTTCCACACCTAGGTACCTCGCCCTAAGTGTCACAAGTGTCGTAAAAGTGTCATATTCACCTTGCTAAGTGTTGCATACACCTTCACACCATGAAAAAACATATGTCACAATCCCTAGTCAATGTGGAGGAGAAATATATTTTATGAAGGTTAAAATACTATGTGCACATGAATTATTATTAATATTCATGAAAAGGAGTTTAATTTAGTGTGAGAATCCACCTCACATTTGGGTTCCTATTTTTTATGGGAGGTTGATGATCTCATGGATGGTTGAAATATTTCCTCAAAATCCTTGAGAGATATTTCCTCTCTAAATATCTTGGAGATCCCATTTTAGTGGATTTGATGAGTGATCCTCTCCATGGTGGTTAAGCCTCCAAATCCTATATAATGAGGGCTTTCCATGGAGAAGAAAAGGAAGATTTGATATATCAAACTTATGATCTTGGGAGAAATCTCTTGGATATCAAACCTATGATCTTGAGAGAATCATGCAAGGGATGGACGATGAGGATTTGGAGAGGATGCTACAACTACATACACATATTGTAAGTGTCTTTTTAATGTTCTCGTTAATCTATGCTTGACCTATTTCCTTCTAGTTTATGCATCTTTACATATGCTTGTCTATTGTAGATGAATTTGTTTAATCTAGTATGCTAGAGTAGGAGTTTCCTCGTGTCTCTTTGTTGTCTATGGTTTGCAGGTATCAATATGTGTGAACAAGTTTGGAGATCAAGCTCAAATTGGAGCAGCGAGGACAAACACTGAAATAAGGTGCATCACTCTTTTTTCTTCTCTTTCTCTTTCTGAATAGTTAAGAAAATATCAAAGGGATGTTAGTGTCCATTTGCATCTTTCTACCTCGATATTAGGGGTATAGAATCCGAGGGAAGATCCACCTATCCATAGAGGGATTTTTTTGTAACAACAAGGTACATGTGGGGTGTCTCTCCAAGATTATAAAATATATCTAGGTGCCCCTACTCACTGCTTGTTGTCGCCACTTCATTCATCATCATATATCATGAGACCTATTTGAGAATCATTTTTTAGTTCTTGTCAATGTGATGCATAACGCCCTCTCTCTCTCCTCAGGGTTGCTCGACCTCCCGGTCTAGGATCGTTCAAAATAATGAGTTGAATTAGCTCTTTGGGCCCCCTATTGGAACCCAAATCAAGTTACACAGACCCCTTTTATCCTAAGGTGCATGTTATATGAAAGCTTGCGGGCTCCTGCTAATCCCCTATTGCCTTTTTGCAATTTTAAACTAGTAGGCGCTAAGTCCTTCCGTTGGGCCCCACTCCTCATATGACCTTGGTTTGTGACCCAGGTCTAAAACCTAAGGCGCTTCAGAATTTAGGGTTTCGACCGTTTTAACTACAACTGAAGCCTTTTTACCTGAACCCCGAACCGATGAACTTACCCAATAACATCTACGGTTCTCATCTCTCCAACAACCAACGACTATGATCTGCTTCGGGACTCCAACCTTCGGGAGTTCTGAGAATTACAACACCTTTTTCTTCCAAAGTGTTTCGTACCCAGAGCTCCATATCAAGCACCACGTGTCCTTCTGAATCAATGGATCTTGATTCCTTAGGCAATTCGAACTTCGATGCTTTTGAACGCACCTGACCACTTTTTGCCCGAAGCTAGAGATCAAATTCCATGTACTTACCTCGATCAACGATCGATATTGTCCTTTGATTCCCCTTCGGATGACTTGCAATCAATGCCCCTTTTCTCCCCTTTTTCCTGGAGTGTCAATCTTCTTAAGTGACATACCTTCCACCACGCGTCCTGTCCCAACAAACAACTCAGATGGACTTCATCTTTCGATATTTCTTGTTTCTTCACTCCTCAATTCCTTTGAAGTAAACCTCCACTCTCCACATGTCCCTCTGTTCATCAACGAATCCTGTTGACTTCGGATTTCGGGACTTATGACCTTCAAGATTTCACTCTCACATTTCTCCCGAATCTTTCTATCAGCAAAGTGATGGATCTGATGCCACGTGTCCAAGAAACTGATGGATAGGCTAAGATATTACATCTGGAGCTTTGGACTACTTCCGGTCAACGCTTTGCTTCCTCCTCGATTTTCCTCAGAAGTCCACAATCTGGTGATGCGTGTCCTTCCCAGATAGACGGTCATGATGGACTTCGCTACTTCGGGATTCAACTATTTTGGCTTCACCTCACCTTTTTTTGTCGAAGTGACTGTCCTCTGAAGTGTAGGATCTACTGAAATCTATCCATTTTTTATGGATGACCCTGATGAACTATGGTGCTCCGGCCTTCGGGATTTCTTGCTCCAACCAACTCTTCTTTCTTTCGAGGTGCTTACCTTTCAAATGCACGATCTAATGCCATGTGCCTCCTAGCGATCAATGGCCAGGATCTGCTTTGTAACTTCGGGCTTCGGGATTTTTTCTCACTCCACACAGATTTTCCCCAAAGTTCTCTCTTTCCAAAGCACGCGGATCTTCGCCACATGTACCTTTTAGACCCCATGGTATAGATTTATTCACCTTTGTGACTTAGTGATTTTTCTTCTGCTCCACGCAGATATCCCATAGATTTATCTCCCAGACCTTCTGATCTTTCGCCACCTATCCATTCGGATGATGAACGATATCGATCTACTTCTAGACTTCGACGAGTCCGCTCTCCTGCACACTTAAAGAAACTTTAAAAGTCGTGCACTTAACTAGATCCAATGGTTGTTGATCCTTCACTCTCAGATCCAATGGCTAGGATTTGTTCTCCTCCTTTGTGCACTCCTTTGCGTGTCAGGACATAGAATTTGACGGTCTAGATCTCTCCCTTGCAGTTGATCTGACGACATTTGTTGCTCTCCCTCCTGAGCTTATGTTTTCTCCCAAATTGGAAGAATTTGGAACATTCAAAGGCTGCGGGATTCGATCCTCCTGTGAGCCTAGTTACTTTGGGTCTCGTCTGTGCTTTTGGGAATGTTATCCCTCCTTGATCTTATAAAACAATTTTGACCTCGGCTCTGATTCCTCCTTGTGCTTTGCGTGCAAACTTGCACTGTCTTTCCAATTTGAACCTATAAATGTCATTGACCTCCGCTCGTTGTGTAGAGTCACCATGCACACTTGCACTATCCTTTCTTATCCTTACAATTGCTCATAATGCCAAAGGACTCATCCCTTCTTCTTCCTTTCAAAGGATTTATGCACCCTCCTGGAACTTAACGCTCATCCTCCTGAGATTTTTGAACTTGAAACAAGTTTTCTCCTACGTGCACTCCTTGCATTTGTATGAACCTTCAGACATATTCAAAATTTCAACACTTTGTCTTAGTGTTGGTCTAGTGCACTCCTTGCATAAGTCTTCCTCTAGAATCTTGATCTCTCTCAGGTTCACTGATGCACTCCTTGATATTCTCAATGCACACCTTGCAGAGATCTTCCCGACATGTTCTCCTCTAAACTCAAAGCAGAGTTCAGATACGCACTCCTTGCGTTGGCTCATAGATTTATCAGTACTCTATCATGTACTCCTTGCATTTAGCCTAAAGAAACTATAAATCATCCAACAAACTCATAGATAGATAGTGAAGTCTATATTTACTCTGCATATGGAAACCTATCTCATACATCTACAACATACATTCATGAACACACAGATAAAATTCATAAAACAAAGGAACTAATAAACAATGAAATATGCCCATTTGTATTAATATCTGAATGTTAATTACAATGTGTGAGCTTAGAATGCAACTGAGTTCCGGATCTCTCCCTAGCTTTCAATGATTTACATTCAACTTTCAACATCCTCTATTGGGCATACGTTACAATGCTTTATACAAGAGGGGATCATTGATCTTTCCCTCCAAGCTACACTAGTGGTGTCTAATCACCATTTACAATGCCTACTACTGAGAAAGATTACATTGAATGAAAAATATAGTCTAAATCAGATCTAGATCAACCTACAACTAGCCATTAAAGGTGACTCTAACTACTTCCTGTACAAAGGCATCAACTCGACTCTTCCAACCTTGCAGCATTTAATTGCATTTAATTACAATGAATTTTAAAATTTAATGGGAAAATGAGAGGGTTGGAGCCTCTCCCCTTATTGAATTCATTTTGATGTGTTGGAATTTTTACGCATGCTTAGATTGAAAGGATTCTCCTGCATCATACTCCACTGCTAGAAAAATCATGAGCTCCTCTGCTCCATTGTTGAAATCCTCCTAGATCCCAAACTTCTCTCTGGAGTTGTGCACCTGCTCCCCTATTTTGCTGATGTTACTTCTCTGTTGTTGCTACTGCAGGTTCTCCTTTTTTCAACCTCCTCCTGCTAACAGTTTCCTCTACTAACCTCAACATCAACTCTCTAATTTCCTCTATCACCTCTTCTAGATGCTCTATTGGCTGACTCCTTCTTTGCAGACTTCTCTGTTGCATCTCCTCATGCCGAGTAAAGGGAAGATCAAACTTATCTCCCATGTTTTCTTCATCTCTTGTGGCCTTGACTTGGCACTTCCCTGTAGACTCAAATTCTACAGTCTCCTCACTGAAATTTTGTTCATCTATCTCCTCTGACAAACAAACTCTTATCAGCTCCTCTTTTACTGGTACAACTCCAGCTTCCTCCAGTTTCTCCTTAGGCTAGTATTCTCCTCCAATCTGAATGATTGTCTCCTAGAAGTCCTTCTTTGGTTCTTCTATATTGTTCAACCAATCCTCCAGAATATCCAACTCTTTCTCCCACTAAGTGATCATCTTAACTGTATGATCCTCTTTTTCTGTTGGGGTAGACATCAGTGTCTGCTCCTTCTCCTCCTCCTCTATGATAGTCACAATTGGTTGTCCTTTCTCTTCTACTGCACTTGAAATTTATGCACTAGCCTCTGCTGGGCTAATTGAAAGGAATATTTGAATTCCCCCAATGATCAGAACACTCCTCTGAGCCTCCTCCATTAGCACCCCTCACTGATCTAAACTCACCTTTGAGCTCTTGATACTTTTAGATAGTTTAATCTCTTCTCCCTTTCCCACATGGAAATTTGAGATTCCACTTCTACTCTCCTGGTAGTTTATGAGATCTTCAAATGATATCATTTCATTGCCCACCTGGAAATTTGAATTTTCATCACTTCCCCCCTGGCATTTTATGAGATCAATTGATCTCTTCTGCTCCTCATCACTAAGGCTCTCTCCAACCCCTGGTTTGCAGATGCAAACCATCTCCTATGTGCCACTGAGGATTTCAACACGACTCAACCACATTATCAACACTTGTTGTTTCCTTCTGGCCAACAACTTCTGGACATGCCATTTTACTCTTTTCTTCATGGGACACTCATACCTCCAATGTACTTAGGATTCTCATTGCATCTTCACTGTTAGCCTCTCCATTTCTGCTCTAATCCCCTCGAGCTCTTTATCCATATCTTCTTTGTTTTTCTGTTGGCAGTCCTTCCATTGACAAGGCCTATGGCCTTCAGTAGCCATTTTCCTCCTCTGCCTACCCTCCTCGTAAGTCTGTTGCTTACCCTACAACTGAGAGCACCTCTAGCTTTCCCTTTCATTCCACATGGTTGTCTACTTACTATTGTTGCTTACAGAATCTAAATTTTGCGCTCTAATACCACTTGATGGTATCATATAAAACCTTTTCCTAGGCTTTGCTACCACTTGATGCAGAAGCCCCTCTCTTTCTCCTCGGGGTTGCTTGACCTCTCAATATAGGATCATTAAAATAATGAGTTGAATTAGCTCTTCGAGCCCCCTGCTGGAACCCAAATCAAGTTACATATACCCTTTTCTCCAAAGGCACATGTTCTATGAAAACCCATGGGCTCCTGCTAAGCCCCTATTCCCTTTTTGAAATTTTAAACTGGTGGGTGCTAGCTCCTTCCACTAGGCCCCTCTCCTTATATGACCTTGAGCTGTGACCTAAAGATAAACCCTAAGGCGATTCATAATTTTAGGCTTTGACCATTTTAACTGTAGCTAAATCCTTTTTACCTGAATCCCAAACTGACAAACTTAAGCTACAAGATCTATGATTCTCGTCTCTCCAACAACCAATGGCTGTGATCCACTTCAGGACTCTGACCTTCGAAATTTATGAGCTTTACAACACCTTTTTCTTCCGAGGTGTTCCATACCCAGAGCTTCAGATCAAGTGCCACACATCCTTCTGGATCAATGACTCCTGATTCCTTTGGAAATTCAGGCTTTGGTGCTTTTGAATGCACCTGACCACTTTTTCCCCGAAGTGACCTTTATCCGAAGCTATGATCAAATTCCACATACTTACCTCGATCAACCGTCGATATTGTTATTTGATTCCCCTTCAGGCAACTTGCAGTCAATGCCCCTTTTCTCCCCTTTTTCCTGGAGTGTCAATCCTCTGAAGTGACATATCATTCGCCACGCATCCTATCCCAACGAATGACTCAAATGGACTTCGATGCTTCAACCTTCAGGAGTTCTTTTGTTTTCACTCCTCAATTCATCCGAAGTAACTTTTGTCCGAGGTAAACCTCCACTCTCCATGTGTCCCTCCGATCATCAATGACTCCTGTTGACTTCGGCTTTTGGGACTTACGACCTTCAGGATTTCACTCTCATATTTCTCTTGAAGCATCCTATCACCGAACAGATGGATATGACACCACGTGTCCAAGAAACTTAAAGCTAGGTTGGGCTCTTACCTATGGAGCTTTGGACTAATTCTGGTCAATGCTCCGCTTCCTCCTTGCTTTTCCTTCGAAGTCCACAATCTGTTGATGCATGTCCTTCCCAGAACGATGGTCATGATGGACTTCGCTAATTCGAGCTTCGGCTGTTTTGGTTTACCTCAACCGTTTTTCTCTGAATTGGCTATCCTCCAAAGTGAAGGATCTACTGACATTTTTCCAAT
The DNA here is from genome assembly GCA_000966675.3 of Picea glauca. Taxonomy (NCBI): domain Eukaryota; kingdom Viridiplantae; phylum Streptophyta; class Pinopsida; order Pinales; family Pinaceae; genus Picea; species Picea glauca. Next base: position 34,721 of record JZKD02S1724590.1, read on the forward strand.
TCCGATGGACGAGCTTGATGAAATCCGATGCTCCGGCATTCAGGAGTTCTTTATCCAACCAACTATGCTTTCTTCTAGAGTGATTACCTTTCGTATGCACAATCTGATGCCACGTGCCTCCTGGCAATCGACAACCAGGATCTGCTTCACAACTTCAGGCTTTGAGCTTCGAGAGTTTTTCTCACTCCATACAGAATTTTCCCTGAAGTGATCTCCTTCTAAAGCACGCAGATCTATGCCATGCATCCCTTCCAGATCCCACGATATGGATTTCTTCGCCTTTGCGACTTAGCAATTTTTCTTCTACTCCACACATATCTCCCAGACCTTTTGATATTTCACCACCTGTCCCTCTAGAAAATGGATAGTCCCGATCTACTTCAGGACTTCAGGACTTCGGTGAGTCCACTCTCTTGTACACTTAAAGAAATTTTAAAGCTCGTGCACTTACCTAGATCCAATGGTTATTGATCCTTCACACTCAGATCTGATGGATAAGATTTGTTCTCCTCCTATGTGCTCTCCTTTGTGTGTCTGGACATATAATTCGATGGTCCAGATCTCTCCCTTGCAGTTGATCTGACGACAGTTGTTGCTCTCCCTACTAATCTTTTTCTTTCTCCCGAATTGGAAGAATTTGAAACATTCCAAGGCTGCAGCCTTCGATCCTCCTATGAGAATGGTTACTTTAGGTCTCATCTATGCTTCTAGGAATGTTATTCCTCCTTGAGCTTCACTAACATAATTTGACCTCAGCTCTGGCGCCTCCTTGCGCTCTGCATGCAAGCTTTCAATGTCTTTCCAATTTGAACCTATAAAGGTCATTGATCTTCGCTCGCTATGTAGAGTCAATGTGCACACTTGCACTGTCCTTCTCGAGCCTTGCAGTTGCTTGACCTTCCAAGGGAATCGTCCCTTCTAATTCCCTTCAAAGTATTTATGCGCCCTCCTGGGACTTAACACTCGTCCTCCTCATCTTTTCGAACTTGAAACAAGTTCTCTTCTACGTGCACTCCTTGCACTTGTCTAAACCTTTAGATGGATTTAGAATTTCAACACTTTGTCTAAGTGTTGTCCTGGTGCACTCCTTGCACAGGTCTTCCTCCAGACTCTTGATCTCTCTTAGGTTCACTTATGCACTCCTAGCATCCGTTCAATGCACACCTTGCAGTGCTCTTCCCTCAGAGTGTCAACAACTATGGTTCCTTCAATTTTTCCAACACTTCAGAATGTGTTGGCCTTGTGCACTCTTTGAACCTGCTCAAAGCACTCCTTGTTGATATTACAAAATGTTCAATAACCTTGTGGGTATATTCTCATTAACACTCTTTTCTCTCTCTAAACTCGTAACATAGTTATCTTGTGCACACTTGCACCTTCTTAATGCCCTCCTGACAAAGTTATACAAAGTGTTCAATGACTTTGTCTTATGTGCCTTCTCTGCACAATTTATCCTCCAAGGTATTCAGTAACCTTGCTTCTCCTCTCCGAGTCTACAAACTATTATGGTGTGCCCTCCCGACACTTTCTCCTATGAACTTGAAACATATTTCAGATACACACTCCTTGTGTTGGCTCACAAAGTTCTCAGCACCGTGTCATGCACTCCTTGCATTTAGCCTAAAGAACCCATAAACAATCTAACAAACTCATAGACATATAATGAAGTCTATCTTTACTCTGTAGATGGAAACCTATCTCATACATCTACAACATACATTCATAAACACAGAGACATCATTCATAAAACACAAGAACTCATAAACAATGAAATATGTTCATTTGTATTAATATTTGAATGTTAATTACAATGTGTGAGCTCGGACTACAACTGAATCTCGAATCTCTCCTTGGCTTACAATGATTTAGAATGAACTTTCAACAGCCTCTACTAGGCATACGTTACAATGCTTTATACAAGGGGGGATCATTGAGCTTTCCCTACAAGCTACACTTGTGGTGTCTAATCACCATTTACAAAGCATACTACTGAAGCAGATTACATTGAATGAAAAATCTACTCTGAGTTGGATCTAGATTAGCCTACAACTATCCATTAAAGGTGACTCCAACTACTACTTGTACAAAGGCTTCAACTCCGCTCTTCCAGCCTTACAACATTTAGTTGCATTTAATTACAATGAATTTTAAAATTAAAGGGCAAAATGAGAGGGTTGGCCCCTCTCCCCTTCTTGAATGTAGTTTGATGTGCTTGAATGTTGGTGCGTGCTTAGGTGGAAAGGATGCTCCTGCATCACAATGACAACAGTGGTGATGTATCTATTAATGAAAGTTGTGTTATTGATATCTAATTTAATGACATTGGCTCTCTTCGAGAAGAGAAACAATACTTAGTCAATGAACTATTAATGCAATATTAATGCAAAGCTACACATGGTATTTTTATGATTTTTTAAACTTTTTTGTATTTTTTATTAATTATCTTTTTATAATAGTCACCTCCAACTAGGGTTTATTAGTCTCATCATCCTTCTTATCCAATCAAAAATTCATAATTTCCTAATATCAAAACTCTCTCTATATATATTAAAAAATAGTTTTAATAATTAAAAATTTTAAAACTTTAACAAACTTTACAAAACTTTTCCCTAATCAAAACTTTTTCGACTCAATTTTATCAAAAATGGATCACTAGATTGCTATATTAATAATAATTAGTGTATCTTCTAAGTGGGGAAAGGAAATTTTTGTGAAAAATGGAAAAAACAGGGACTAATAATAATTAGTGTATCTTAGAAGTGGGGAAAGGGAATGTTTGAGAAAAATGGAAATGTTATAAATGAAGATAAAAAAAAATTGTTATATAATTTTATGATGTGAATTTAAATTAAAAGTATTCATATTTTTATAAATGAATGGATTATTAAAATGTAAATATAAACTTAGTCACAACAAATAAAATGTTTATGGATAAATTAAAGTTTT
>JZKD02S1724590.1:42339-59446 GCA_000966675.3 Picea glauca
TGGAATTATAGCATTGAGAAAAGGATTATTGGGGGATGGAAAGCTTATTATGGGCTTGAAAACAATTGTAAATTAGCTGATGTTTGGAGTTGGGATAAGAAGAAACTCCTTTTTGAGACTCTTTTTATACCTATTATTCTTTATGGATGTGAATTCTGGGGTTGTAGCATCTCTCGTGAATCCTGGAGAAAGATAGTGCAAATACAAAAGAATTTTATAACCTATAATCTCAAAATTAAAGAAAATTTTCCATATCCCATCCTCCTCTTAGAAACAAGCCTCTCCCCCATTGAGAGCATGGCTATGACTAGATATCTAATGTACAAGAACAAGTTAAACAACATGGAAGACATGAGGCTACCTAAAATTGCTTCAAAATCAAGTCATAATCACCATCAACTCAAGTGAGGATGGCATGAAGACGCTCGGTCTTGGCTAAACTATTAGGGAATCATGTAAGAAACCATTTTTCAGAATAAAGATACTATTAAAAAAAACGTCAAATCAAAATTTAAGGAGAAAATGTGGTGTGATAAAGAGTTAGAGGAAAAAATAAAATTAAGGTATTATAAATATGTAATCAACCATAATCTAGAAGATCAAAATTATCTAACTATTTTTCCAAGTGTAAAGAAAAAAATAATCATTGCTAAGATAAGAACAAATTCTCATGAGCTCCATAGTGAAACTAGGCGTTGGTTAATTCCTAAAACGCCATGGGATGAAAGAGTGTGTTACCTTTGTGACACTAAGAATGTTTAAGATGAAAAGCACTTTCTCTTAGATTGTCCAACCATACCCATATTAGATCTCATTTTCAAAATATTTATCACACTACCAACATTCCTAACCTCTTAACTCAACAAAAATATCGTGATCTTGGAAAGCTTCTCATAATGTTTTTCGAGCAGAGAAACAAAATTCTAAAGAATCACAAGTAATCACTTATCCTCTTAAGGTATGATAGACCAAGTTAGTCTTAGTGGACGTTAATCATCATCATCATATAATTAATTAATTTAATAATAGAAAAATATATTATTATGTTATTAACGATAATAGAAAAATACATTATTATGTTAATATTATGTATAAAGATGATGAATACATTTTATAAAGTAACTATCAATACACTAATATATAATACATTAATATATAATGTAATGTATGAATGTAACATATTAATTAATAAATAGTGATACTCCATTCCCAGGATTGATGACCTTCTTGACCAAATCAAGGGGGAAAAATTCTTCAGTGAGATTGACCTAAAGTCTGGCTAGAACCAGCTTTCCATCAAACCAACTAATGTGTGGAAGAAAAAATTCAAATCTAAAGAAGGTCTCTTTGAATGGATAGCCATGCCCTTTGGCTTAACAAATGCACCAACCACTTTCATGAGGTTGATGGATGATGTATTAAGACCCTTCACCAACTCCTTTGTGGTGGTATATTTGGATGACATCCTCATCTTCAACAAAATGTGGGAGCAGCACATGCGACATATTCAACAGGTGTTGAGCACTCTACGGAAACACAAGCTATATGCCAACTTGGAAAAATTATCTTTTGTCATGAACATGGTCCAATACTTGGGCTACATTGTTGATGAGCATGGGGTACATGTTGATCCAAATATGATCCAAGTCATCTGTGACTAACCAACCCTGACCACACTAATCGATCTTCGAAGCTTCTTGGGACTAGCCAACTTCTATCGATGGTTTGTGTTGGGATTCTCCGATATTTCATAGGCTCTCAGCCAGGTGACCAAGGGCGGTGGCAGGGCCAAGTTCATGTGGGGGAAGGAAAAACAACGAGAATTCAATGATCTGAAGCATCGCTTGTGCTCAGCTCCAGTACTCTCCTTACCTGATCTACAAAAACCATTCAAGATTGAGACTGATGCATCTGACTATGTTGTGGGCACAGTTCTCACTTAGCATGGTCATTCGATGGCATGTCATAGTGAGACACTGTTAGATACTGTCAGAAAATACCCCACCTATGACAAGGAAATGTATTCCATTGTAAAATCCTGATGTTAATGGAAACATTACATTCTGGGAAAGGAGACGATCATACACATTGATCACAAGCCTCTGCAATTCATACAGACACAGGGGAAATTGCAGAATGACCACCATCAAAAGTGTTCCACCTACATGAAACAATTCCATCTCAACACCAAGTATAAGACATGTATCTCAAATTGTGTCATTGACTTCCTCAGTGGACCTCCTATGGATGCACTCACCACTGTGCTCCATTCCTATGGACATGAAGAATCTGAGTGGACCCACTTTATCAACAAGATCCATACTTCGCCACCACCTATCAACTCTTGGTTACAGGTGTGACTGTCACCGATTTTCACATTTAGGATGGACTACTCTGCCACCTGGGCCATCTCTATGTTCCTACAAGAGAGTGTGAAAATATGATTTAGGAATCCCACTACCGTCGTATGGCAAGACATTTTGGCGTGGAGAAAATTGTGGTCGTTCTTCAGAAACATGTTTATTGGCCAAAACTTCGATACGACGTCAGAAAGTATATCAGACCTTGCACTGCCTGTGTCATTTCCAATCCAACCATCAAGAAGCAAGGCTTATACACCCTTCTTCCTACTCCCAAGAAGCCTTGAGAATCCATATCAATGGATTACATGTCTAGCCTTCTGTCCACCAAGAAAGGAAATGATTGTGTATTTGTGGTTATTGATCGGTTTTCGAAGATGTCCATTCTCACAGCCTGCAAGAAGAATATCACAACGACAGATACTTCCAATCCCTTCTTCGAATGAGTGTGGGTCCACTTTGGGATACCACATACCATCATATCTAACCGACAAAACAGGTTCCTCAACACATTTTGGACAGGTCTCTGGTCACTGTTGGACACCAAGCTCACAAAATCCACTGCTTTTTGCCCCCAAACAGATGGCCAAACATAGGTTGTTAATCGGATGATTGTGCACATCCTGCGCATATACAACTATAAGCATCCATGTACATGGGACGAGAGTCTCCCCTATGTTCAACACAGTTACAACAGGGCTCTCCATAGCTCCTCCGGCCATAGCCCATTTTAGGTGGGGTTGGGATTCCAACCCTTGGGACCCATTGATGTTGCAGTTCCTCTTTCCACCACATAGACATACTCTTCCCATGATCAGTCTATGATCGACAAAGCCACCATATTCATTGAGTGGATTTAGCACATCTGCCAACAGGTCCAAGAGTTTTGTAGAAATCCAATGCTAAGTACAAGAAACACCATGATCAACATAGGGTACCACACTAGTTTCAGGTTGGTGACAAATTCTGGTTACATTTTCAGAAGGAGCATCTCACAGGGCTCCATCGGAAGCTCCACCCACTTCACTATGGGCCTTACAATATCACCAAGGCTGTGGGTAACAATGATTTTGAGTTCAACACTCGACTCTTCCTTGGGAATTTATGTTGATGGAGCTCCTCTCTAAATATTTTTAATCAAATGTTTTCACTCACAACCTTAAAATTTATATAGATGACTCATTTCTCATGATAAAAATCATATTCAATCTTTAAGTTTACTTCTATTTTTTATTAAAAAAATTTACAAACCTACTTGTTTTTCATCTATCTTTTACTCCAAAAATGTACAAACTTTTTTGTTTTCTTGTTAATGATGGCTGATAAAATGTGTGTTTATATATATAATTAAAAAACAAATTTATTTTTTTAAAGGAAATATAGTGAATAATGAATAATTTGCAATTACATTCAAATTCTTCATGTATCTTTTAATGAAAAATTATATCTTCATGTTCGAATTAATAATCACATTTAATGAATGATATTCAACTTTTAAATCTTCAACTATCTTTAATTGAAAAGTGAAAAATTATATTTTCATGTTGAATTACTAATCACATTTAATGAATGATATTCAACCTTTAAATCTTCAACTATCTTTCATTGAAATTTGTGTCTCCTTGTTAACTTCCAAATTTGGTACACTTTCAACTATTTTTCATTTAAATTTGTGTCTCCTTGCTAACTTACAAATTTGGTACACTAAAAGTAAGCACGTTCGTTTACTTTCATTACAAGGATTTAGGAGAACAATTCTCTTTTAGTGTCTCAACTTGCACATTATGCAAAGTGATACCTGAATGTAGATTAATAAGATGAGATTAATTACATTATATTAGCTGAATTTGTTAAAATAAAATGATTTTTTTCTTAATCCAAGTGATTGGTTTGGTTAAAAGAAATTGATTTTTTTCTTCATTCCAATTATCTATGTATGTGTCATTTTACATCCAAAAGAAATCATGAGACCAAAAACACTATAAACAACAACTTTTAGTAGGTGAGTAAAGTTAAAGGTGACACAACTAAATCTAGATGTCACTCTATAGTTTTTCATCACTACATCATGGATTGATTCCATTTGTTTCAATAATGCTTATGATGATGTCCATATACAACTTATTTATATCATATTTAAAGCACATTAATATGTTATGAGCTATGAACACAAAACTATTCAAATCAAATGTTTTTGTCCTTCTACCATACATAGAGAGAGGAGATCATCATCAAGATAGTCAACCAATTCTCAAATAAGATAATTTTAATGGTTTAGTCTAAACGTTTTACATTTTAGATCTTTCTAGTAACCATTATCGAAATTCAGCTATAACATTGTGGATGAAATCACAATTTTATGTTGCTTAAATAGCATTTTTGAATGCACGAATGGATTCAACGCCCTAAAAAACTCCTAGAACTCTTAGATTGTACAAACTCAACAACTCAAATATACATCTCCGCCCAAAGTTTTGAAAAAATTGATAGAACAAATACTTGGAAAAGTCCAAAAAGTAAAACGTTAAACTATATCTAACTATAATTACAATATATTCATATTTCTTTTTTCAAAAAAATATATTCTTCAGAAAATTCAAAACACTTCTCCCTACTTCTAAAACCTCGTTTCTAAAATACTGTCCACAATGTCATAGTAATAGTGGCATCAATCAATCGAGAATGTCATAGTAATAGTGTATCAATCAATTCAACTCACACTATAGGTTATCATCATGATTCTTATTAACCGGATTCTTATGACAACCTCCCTAGAATCACTTCGACACTCTTTAGAGGCAATGTTATTTAAAACTTTATTAAAAAAAAAACATGACACTCTTTAGAGGCAATGCTACTTAAAATTTAATAATAAAAAAACACAACACTCTTTAGAGGCAATGCTACTTAAAACTTAATAAAACTAGCATACCCCCTAAACGGGCGAATGAGAATACCGAAGTAATTTAAGAAAGGATTCCATATTAATATTGTTAATAAAGAGGACTTATCCACTTCTTTAATTAAACATTTAACGTATATTAACAAGTATTATAACACTCAAAGACAAATATTACAATCTCTATTGTACACTTGTCACTTATGCTTAGCATTCTACATGGCATTTTAGGATTATCTTTTTGTTTGTATTTAAACTTCTTTATAACTTGAATTCATGTCTGGAGATCGGTTCATGTTAATTTATGGTAACAACCCAAGCCTTATCCTACAAAATATGTAGCTTATAGAGTTTTATATTACTTTTGTTCCAGTTAAAATTATCATCGCTATCGTTAATCTCTTGTTTTGAATTCGAAACAAGGATAATAGCTTATAGAGTTTTATTTTAAAATTTCTGGTCAAAATTATCATTGTTTTTTTTTTTGACAAACACGGGTAGAGGATTTATATTAAGGGTCAGTGATAAAACCACCAGGCACATTACAACTAAAAAACTTTGTTGTTCTCTTGATCAGGTCAGAGAGGGACAAACTTTTTAAAACCAAAATAGCCCACAAAGCTGCATTCTGGTAGCTTGACGCAGAGCCTGAAATACAAATATTAAATGGCGAAGGAATGAAGGGAAGTAAGAGAAGAGAAGTGTTCATTGGAGAATATGACTGGAGCATCTTAGCCCACATCCATTTTTCGGTTTGCTTCCTTTTTATCTGGCCAATTTTCGGAGAGCTTGGAGACCGTAGACTCTATCTTGTTGATTCTTTTTTCCAGCTTCTCCTGAGCTTCACCTTGTCCCTTGAATTTTTCTTCTGTGGAGGTAGTAAGTTCCGTTGTGAGAAAGATGAGATCCTTGGTTAGATTGTTGCACCTTGTGGCTCCCCCTTCATCTATGCACGTTAGAAACATTAAGTTCTCTCTTACCATCGCCTTCACTCTTCTGAGCTTAACCTGTAGATTTTCAATCTTCTCTTCCAAGGACACGAGAGTAGAGCTCGAAGCCATGAAAAATTGATGGCTGATGACAGGAGTTCTTAAGTTCCCTTGACTACAAAAGATTGGAATGGAGAGAAGTGGATCTTGGCTCTGATTAAAAAGGCTCAAGCCTTGGATTCCTCATGACGAGAGAGGATCCCGGCAGATCTGACTCCAGGGAATGGGTATGTCCATCCCCTGAGTTTATCTGAATGGCCAAAGGGAAAAGTGAATTTTTGTGACTGTAATGCAGACCACTTGAGTTATATGGGCTTGAGTATATTTTCCTGAAGAGGACTGATAGGTGTAGTCAAAATACAACCGTTTGGTAGCTCGTGCCTCAGCCATCAAGGTCCCACTTGGCAGGACTATCTAAGGGAATATGAGAGTGAGTAACAATCCCATTAATTGTTAAAATAACCCTGGCCTGGAGAGATCCTTTGTTGGCTTCTAGATTAGCTTGTGCATTTAATCCCCTCAGGACGTGGAAGAAATGAATTGAGATGAATTTACAGAGAAGCAACTTTATTTTCTTGAGAACTTGATTCAGATTGACTTGGTTTGGAAGTTTCCAGGTTTGAATATCTTGTATGATTAGCCTTGAATCTTCGAATACTACCAGGTTTTGGATGTTCAAAGATATTGCTTGACGGATTCCTTGCAGCAAGGCAAGATCTTCTGCTCTATTATTAGTTTCAATTCCTAAGCCCCATGAGTATGACATTTTCATCAGTCCTTCAGGGTCCATGAGAATCCCTCCCCCCTTGCCGCCCCAGGATTTCCCTTCGAGGCACCGTCGAAGAAAAAATAGTGTTTCTCAAGCTTGGATCTCCATTTGATGAAGTCTTTCTCTTCAAAATGAATTTTCGAGCTCTCTTTTTGGATGATCTAAGGATTTGTGCATTATTGGTAATGTGTGGCAATCACATTGAACCAATGCTCCTCATCCACCTCCATCCAGGACTTGTTGTAGATAGGGGGCCTAGAAGAAAGAGTCTCTCCTAACAAGGTCTTGGATTTTAGAGCTACTTTGGTCAGGGTGATTATTTTCTCCTGGAAGATTCACCTATTCCTCTCAAGCCATATTTTCCAAAAAACAAATTTTGGGAGCCACGCCCAATAGGTCTTGAGGATATCATTTTGCTTCAACCAAAATGGGCAAAGGGACAACCGAGAACTCAACAAATGGAGAGTGATTGATAGAGGAGGGGGATAGCCTAAGTCAAGCCTTACTGAAAGCTGTCAGACCTCTATACCAAAGGGGCAGGAGAGCAGCAGATGGTATGTGTTCTATTCTTCGGCTTTGCAGAGGGGGCACATGGAGGGCCCTTCCCAACCCCTTTTCCTGAGATTTTCGATAGTGAAAATTCTCTTGTGGGCCAACGTCCAAATAAAATGTCCACTTTGGGGAGTGACCTATGACTCCAGATTGCTTTCTAGGGGGCTGGATTATAGGGGACATTGGGAAATGATCAGATCTATTTATCACCTTCTACAATTGAATACTTTCCTAAAGTTGTGCCCCAACCTCTCTTGTCCCTGGAGTTAGCTTTGAGAGGAGATTTTCCTTTGAGTAAATCTAGCAACAAGTTGGCTTCATAAGTTAAAACCTCAGGATAGTTACCTAAATCCCACCTCTTCCAATGAACTTCTTCTCCCTCTTCCCACACTGAAATGTCCCACAGCGACGTGTAATTTATAGAAAGAAACCAGTTTTTAATATTTTCCAGTCCTTCTTGGTGGCAAAGAGGGGGATCCCCAAGAATTGAGTCCTCCCAGAGCTTGATTTGTTTTCCATTACCTGGGATCCAGGTAAGGCAGGATTTGAAGAAATTCATTGCTTTAAGACAAAGTTTGAAGATTGGAGAGCCTCAGAGAAATTTTGGGGGATTTTCCAAGAACTTCAAACGAGAGCCTTGAAAATATTTTTTCCATAGCACTTCTTTGCTCCAGGAGATTTTGCCTGAAACAAGATGCCAGAGAATTTTGGCTCCCAGGGAGAGGTTTTGAGATGAGACATCTTGAAGCTGAAGTCCTCCTTCCATTAATGGCTTGTTGATGTTTTCCCAGCTTACAAGATGAAGCTTTCTTTCGTTTTGTCTCCCTCCTTCCCATAGGCAACGTCTTAGAAGAACATATATTTTTCATGCTATTACTTTTGGAGCTAGGAGAATAGAGTTTTGAAAAATTGGAATGCTGGTCAAAACATATTTCAGAAGCACAATCTTCCCTGTTAAGTTCAACCAAGACTCTCCCCAGGAGTTGATGCAATCTTTCAGCTTGTCCAACAGAGGAGACCAGTGGGTTGATTTTGGGCCCACTTTAAAAATAGGAATTCCCAGGTATGAAGGAGTCCCAAATTGTATGCCCTTCCATTTCCAACACTCTCAAAATATGCAACATCTCTAAAGGGGATTAGTTCCAACCATAAATTTTTCTTTTCTGTAGGTTTATCTTGCTCCCAGAAACCTCTTTGTACCAATCTAGTTCTTTTTTGAAGCTCCTTTCCGTGATGGCACTTGCTCCTCCAAGCAACAATGTGTCATCTATGAATTGTGAATGGTTTATATCCTTGATGTTAGACACCATTCTTAAGCCTGCCAGGGATTGGAGCTACTGGAAATGATCCATTTGGAATCTTAAAACTGAATCTTGAATAACGTACAAAAGGGGCAACAACGAGCATCCTTTCCTTAGACCTCTAGAGGTTTGAAAAGAATCATGTTTCCCACCATTCACCAGCGGGGCAATCCTAGGGGATCCAATACAATCCTTTACCCATTGAATGAACTCTTGAGAAAATCCCATTTTTCCCATTACTTTAAACAGAATTCATGTCTAACTCGGTCAAAATCATTTGCTAGATCACGTTTAATTATCATACCGTTCTCTTTGTGTTGGCATCTTGACTGGATTGCTTCTTGGACCAACATGATGTTGTCCAATATTTGCTACCCTTTGATGAATCCACCTTGATTCTTCAGGATGATTATAGGGAGGATTTTTTTAAGCCTGGAGGCGATAATTTTTGTAACTATCTTGTATCTTGTGTTGCATAAGGAAATTGGGTGAAATCTGCTAAATTTGCGGGCACTTTTCTCCTTAGGGATGAGTGCCAAGAAGGTAGCATTAGTGCCCCCTCTGATTTTGGTGCACTGCTAAGTTTTCTTTACCATTCTGAAAAGGTATTTTTTTACTGTAGACCAGCAAGTCTTGAAGAACCAGGCTATGAACCTGTCCGGTCCAGGGGCCTTGTTGACTTCCATGTGGTCTAGGACTATTTTAATTTCTTGCAGGCTGATCGGGGCTAAGAGGCTCGAGTTGTCACCAATTTGAACTAGCTTTGGGACCAGGGATAGAGCGTATGAGTTGGCATCAATCAGTGCCTCATCAGGGGCTGAATATGGTTCTTTGAAGAGCAGGTGTGCTGCTTGTTTAATGCCTTCAAAATCTTTGATTTCTTGGCCTTGGAATTCAATTTCACTGACTGATTTGTATTGCTTGCAGGACTTTGCTTTATTATGGAAGTAACTTGTGTTTTTGTCTCTAGCTTGAATCCAGAGACTTTTAGACTTCTGCCTTCAGTATTATTCGTCCTCCCTACAGTATTTGTGAAAATCATTTTGAAGCTCAACTTCAAGGTTTAGAAGATCTTGAGTTATTTCCACTTCCTCCAGAGCTAGTTGATTCCTTTCAAGTTAAGCTTGGGCCTCTTTCCTTTTGGAGGTTGGGGATTGAATATTTTTGGCCCAGTTTTTCAGATCCCTCTTGAGAATACTTAGTTTTTCCTCCATGACATAGAAGGGATAACCTCAGACAAGCGTGTTCCAGGCTTGGGAAATAGTATCTTGAAACCCTTCTTGATGAATCCAGAGTGGACTGAAGTAGAAGGGGATTGGGCCTAAATTTCTCTCTTGAGACAAATCTAACAGGATTGGTTTGTGGTCAGACACATAATGGGGGAGAATCTTGGAGGTATCCCTAAGACCGAAGTCCAGGAAGGAGTTTTGTACTAAGAACATATCCAGACGGGCTGCTATGTCTCCTAGTCCTAACCATTTATTGGACTAGGTGAAATTCCCTTTATTTGGCTTAATGTCTTCTAAACCCCAGTCAAGCATTATATCCTCTACCCACTCTCTTGTTGGGTCTCTAACAGGAGTACCCACTTTTTTTCTGCATGGGAGAGAGTAACGTTAAGGTCCCCTGCTACAATTATGTTCTCAGGTTTGTGAGAGCTCAGTAAATAAGAAACGAAGTCCCAACACTCTCTTTTCTTCAATAAGAGGACTGGGGCATAAAAATTGAAAAGAATTACTTGCTAGTTGGATTCTTTGTGAAGGATCCTTGTGAAGATCTAATGCATGCACGACTCTTCTTCTAGCAGGTCATACTTGGAGGTTTCCCAGAAGGTCCCCAAACCACCTAAATCTCCTCTGGTGCTTACTATGGTTCCTTGTCCTTGTTTCCAAAAAACTTTGCTAGCTTGAAGGAGGTCTATGTCCTCCAATTTTGTCTCTTGGATGAGAAGAATCTATGGATTCATCATTTTGATGATGTCTTTCACGACTTCTTCTTTTATCTTGCTGTCGAACCTTCTGGAGTTCCAGGAGACAAATAGCATTATTTACTTGCTTGGGAGGTTGTGGCTCCTTTTGGAGCTTGGCTTTGCTTTCTAGTTGTTCGGGTATTGATCATCCCTTTTAGGGTTTTTTGCGATCCATTTAGAACATCTATATATTTTTTCTCTTCTCTCTCTTTTTTTTTTCTTCCTTTGGTAGCTTTTTTGGCGTGATTTGAGAGCTACTGGTCTCCGTTCCATCACTTTCTGATCCTGTTTCTGAGTCAGAGCCAAGACTTACAGTTTCCTTTTCCGATTCGTTTTCCTTTGGGGCTTCTTCAATGGTGGGTAGTTCAGTCGTTGGGTGTTTTGTTTCTTTTCCCTTTGGCTCTTCATCTTGTACCTCCATAACCTCAAAGCTATTCCTTGAATTTGGAGCTTCTTTATGACTCATCACCTAAGGAGGATTTAGAGAACTTGTGGAGGGAGTTAGGTTTTTTTTCTCCCTTTGCTTCATGACTATCTTGGCCTTTTTGGCTTGTTTCCAAGCTTCCCTTGCTTCTTTTTTTTTTCTCTTGGTCCTTTGGACAGTTCCTCTGGAAGTGGCCATATTCATAGAAGGTTCTGCACTTGAAAGGAAGTTGTTTGTAGTCTAGTTTTTGGAAGCGATGGCAGGCCCCCACCGTGAGCTTAACTACTTCTGGTAGCCTGGCTTCGAGGTCTACTTCCACGCATATAATTGAACATGAGTATTGACCCTTTGAATATGCTTTGTCTATGTAATGTACCAAGCCATTTCTGATCTTCTCCAGTGATTGGGGGTTCCAGTAGTGCACCAGGACATTAGGGAGTCACACCTAGATTGGGACCCCCTTGGGCACATCCACTAACAGGTCAAAGTCTGGTGTCCATCTATTGAGGTAGAGCCCGTGCATGCCCATGAAGTACAGAACTCTCCTAAAAATGATATCTCGGTCCTCCGTTGAGATGAATTCAAAAATTAAGAAGCATCTGCCCACTGGGTAGCAAGTCACATTGTTATGAATCAATGGTCTCTAGTTTCACTGGATCCAATCGTCTGTGTATCGAGAAGACAACCAGAGGCCCATGAATGGACCCACCAACCCTCTTTCAACCAGAGCTAGAGCTATCTTGATGGGCTTCTCTTCAGGAAGGGCGATTTCGGGGATAGACTCCAGTTTTTTAATAAACTTCGGTTCATAAGGGGTTGTCTTTTTCTTTCCTTGTGGGGCTATCAGCCTGCGGAAAACCTCTTCAACAGAGATGAGATGGGGGGGAGTCGGCTCCCCATCACTTGGGGCACTCATGGCGGCCGAATGCAACAGATCGCTTTCTCAACCCTAGCGGTCGCTCCTCTCAACGCACTCGTTTTTTAGTTAAAATTATCATTGTTATCATTATTTTAATGTTGAAATAAACTTATTTACTAAAAATCCTTTCACTTTCATATTAAAACAAGAATTTGTTTTAATATTTATGAAATAGAAAATTATCATTTGTTTAAATATGTACTTGTTTAAATATATATGTGATAAGAAAAATATTGTGTATATAAACATTTAAATAGCGCGTGTGTGTAAGTGTTTAGCTTTTCATATGTGCAAACTACTTTGCAATTTTGTTGTAAATGTGTAATAATATTTAAAAATAACAATTAAACTATTTTATAATATATATTTTTTAAATATATAATTAAAAAATCTATTTATAATTATTTCAAATAAATTGTGTTTGATTTTGATAATATCAATTTATTTGTAATAATTTTATATTATTTATTTGTAAAATTAGTTTTTTTATTAATCTATAAAATTTATGTAAAATAAATCTAATATAAAATTAATATAATATATTATATACAGAAGTAAAATATAAATATACTAAAAATAAATTTGATGTAAATAATTAAAGTGTGTTCGTGGTTTGTATATTAGTTCCATTTAAGCAAAATTAATGACATGCTTACCTTCTTGAACACCCCAATTTGGGATTTTAATTGAGGTAAGATGGTAAAAGAATTTTGTTTGGAGAAGAAAATATATTTTATAAATTAAAAAGTATTTCAAATCTAAAATATAGCCTAATTGATTGGGGTTTTTAATTTGAATTCAAAAATATAAAAACTCTAATAATATTAAACCTATTAAAAGCTGAGCAAGAGGGCGGTCGATTTATTTTTGGTGGCATTTAATTAGTTTAAAACTGGAGAGATTAGTGCCCACCATAAAGATGCTTTTGGAATTTTTTTATTTTTAAATCCTGGTACACATATACACATTTGTCTTATTTATAATACATTTTAAACTATGTTAGACAAACCACTGTAGCATAAAGATGGGACGTAAAGGAAGAAAATATGCAATGAAATGAAAAATAATAATAAGATGCCAAGGGAATTAAGATGGTAGGGGGGATTATAGACACAAGGCAAAAACAAATTAGGAAACTACATGTGCAATATTATTAATTTTTTTCACCACAAAATTATAGTTTGAATTGTATTATTGGTACTTACTCACTGGATGATAGCTCAATCAATCATAACAAATCCATGAATCTACTTATTTAGATGTTGCAACTCGGAACCAAAATGTGATGATGAAATACCACAATGCAAATATTTCTCATACAACACACTCTATCCTGGTGGACGCCTTAATATGAGCAAATGCGGTTGGTAGCTTACTAGTACTACTCTAAATCATAGCTGCAACAAATACTATAAGCCAAACATGTCACTTATTAAAAAATAATTCAGATGGACACTGTAACAATTTCACCCATCTTACATTTTCTTTACTGGAAAAAGGATAATTATAACGAGATCCAAACTGGCATCAAATTGGGATGTTTTTCCTTTTAAGAGACAAAAAAATTCAAAGAGAATTTCAAAGATGATTATGATAAAAAAGGAATGGCATTGGAAACACAAAGATTTACTTGAACCAAAACAACTTGACTGGAGAAATTCCATCAAACATTGGGAATCTCACAATGCTCTCGACCTTATGGCTGGCAGAAAATAAGTTATCAGGAACAATGCTCTCTTCCATAACTAACTGTTGTCACCTCATAAAGATTTATCTTTATCACAATCAACTGCATGGAGAAGTGTCATAAAGCTTGGGCAGGTTACAAAGTTTGGCATACCTCTACCTTAGCAACAACATGCTTGAAGGCCATATACCCAAAGAGCCTGCCGGAAACTATAGTCTCACCAAAATTGATCTGTCAGATAACCGTTTCAATGGGGAAATACCATGGGAGTTGGGCCATTGTAGCAGTATTGCACTGATTTCATTTAACCAAAATCAACTCATAGGATGCATACCCTCCTCCTTTGGATCATTGCAACGAATCTTTGTGCTTTATTTGAATCAGAATTCGTTGTTGAGAAACATCCCTTCAGAGCTCGGGAGATGCAGGCAGTTAACAAATTTGAGGTTACACCAAAATAAGATTAAGGGGTTTATTCCTCTGGAGCTGGGTGATTTGCAACATTTACAGACTTTGTTCTTGTTCAAAAATTCCCTTCAAGGCCTCATTCCCTCAAAGATTTTCAGATTAGGGAGTCATCTGGAGAAGCTTTATATCTACAACAATAGTCTCACAAGAGAAATACCTTCTAAGATTTGTAATTTGAGACATTTGAAATAATTTTTCATCTTCGACAACTAACTTTCTGGTCCAATTCCATCGGAATTCGGTGCCAGAAAAAATCTCATGGGATTTGATGTAAGTGGGAACCGCCTCACTGGAACAATATCTTTGACACTTTGCTCTTCTATCCAGTTGGAGCTTCTGGTGATGGCAAACAATTTGTTCAAAGGGGAAATTCCTATGAAGATTGGGAACTGTCGGAGCTTGAGGCGATTGAGATTTGACCACAACCAGTTGACTGCTGGTATCCCTATCCAGTTTCTGGGTTCAAATCTTCAGATTGATTCTCTGGATATGAAGGATAACAATATTCATGAATAGAATGATGGATCTATTCAGATATTATACTCAATAAATAAATCTTACAAAGGTACAACCACAGATCTCCACTCATTCCTAGGCTGTAAACACATGAGCATTGCTGCCACCCATAGAGTTATCTCGGGTGAGACTACGCAATACACTCTGTGTGTTGCATTGCCTTCTGGTTTAACAGAGGGGCCGATAGTTTTAGAGAGATTTTGTTGGGATCTTGTTAAATTTTAACCTGGGTCAATCTATGATACTAAGATAGGGTTAGAGTAGATGAATGATAAAGTAGAAGGGTAAAAATCCAACAGTAACTTAGCAGGCCTAATTGTTGAGACCCATTAGTTTTTTTCTTTGTTTACTCCCTATGTTTCATTTAAGGGCGGGTGTTAGTGTTATGTTAGCATTCTTTTCCAATTTTCTAATACAACCAACTATCGTTAGTTGTAGGCTTACGTAGAAATCCTTAAATGCATTGTTGTGAAAACTATCCTTTGCTATTAGTGGGTCTCTTCCATTATTAGTCCCTTCCATAGACGTAGAGGGACTATAGCGATTGATAAATTGTTGAATTCATATTAGTTTGTCCTTTGACCACAAATATTTCCATATTATCTATTGTTGGAACCAGGGAACTGAAAAAATCGATTTTTATATAAAAAAAGTAACATATTTGTCATGATCTGATTGGACAAGGGATTGGAGGTCTTATTGTCGGCTTCATTATTCCCAATGTTATATATGTTGGCATATCCAAAGTATTTGATCGTATATGGTATTTTTGAATCATATATTTTCTTATGCATTCCACGAAGGTGGATTAATGCTAACATTAATTCGAATGTTTGGTTTTGCATTTTATGCTAGGTAAATTTATGGCAATGTTTGATATGGTGGCATATCCAAAGTTTGGCTTTGCAATGCATTCTCTGGTGTTCGAACTATTGTTACAAAAAATATAATTATTTTTTTGGGATACGTCAGAGACCTGCCACTTTGAATTTTTTTATTAAATGTTTACAGTGCATTTATGACAGAATTAAATGTTTACCTAGAAGGCTTGGTAGTGTTGAATGGTTACTTAACAGGCTTGTTAGAAGAAATTTTCTTCCGTTTTTAAAATTTATATGCTCCAGCGGCATTGTTGGTTCACTGGTCCATGCTTGTTTTTTGCATGCCACTGATTTCTTATTTGCATGTTGTCATTGTTGTTGCTTGCATGTTGTCATTGTTGTTGCTTTCATGATTGGGTTTCTGCAATCGCGATTGGAACAACATCGTTCCTGGGGGAGTGGTTGTTGCTTTCTTCTTTCTTCGTTGTATGTTGTTTATTGTTGCTTGATTCGAGCTTGCAGGGTTCTAGTCCTACGCCTACACTTGGGCCTTTTGGTGCTTCTTAGCTGGGTTCTTATTTGGTGCTTGTTCTTGTTTTCCCAGGGTGTGCAATGTTGGGATGTTACATCTTCGGTTGGATCTCTGGTTACATTTTTTTGCATTGCAATTTGCATAGAATACTATTAAGATAAAATAACAGACTAAAGAATTGCATGCGATGTAAATTGCATATGTTACGCATTGAAGGAGAGTTTTTCGACCTCAAAATATATTTCATAGTTGCCGATGCTTTTTCCATGGATTATGTGTTACTATGGTTTCATAGCTATGAGAATTCCTTTTTCTGTGGGAGATATCACTGTTCTCTCTCTTTTACTTTCTTGTTGTAAACTACGTTTGACTCTAGTTTATCGTGTTTCTGTGGTCATTCTGAGCGACCGTTGTTCGGTTGCATAGTTAGCGAGTTTTATGGACACGGCTTCGCGAATAGGTTCTGTCAAACTATGACAGGTCATGTTCGGTGTATACATTAGCTTTCCCGAATTAGTTTTCTTTAAAAGAAGGCCTCTTGGATAGAAAAGAATGCAATTTATGAAATTATAGGTTTCCTGGACAACATAAGTCAAATTGGGCTTATTAAGATAAAATAACAGACTAAAGAATTGTAGGTGATGTAAATTGCATATGTTACGCGTTGAGTCAGAGTTTTTCAGCCTCAAAATATATTTCATAGTTGTTGATGCTTTTTCCATGGATTCTGTTAAGCCCTAATATTGGCTCATTACCCCTTAATTGAGGCATATTAGATTAGTAATTCTATTTTATTTATGTCGGATTTAGGCCATTATTTGTAATTATACCTCCTAGTCTCCTATATATACCAAGGAGACATTTTCATTTTGAATCATCTTGTACTTGAACATTTAAGTGG
>JZKD02S1724590.1:63638-85366 GCA_000966675.3 Picea glauca
AGGAGGTTGCCCCCTCGAAGAGGCTTATTATCTGAAATTATCTCTTTTTCAAGGCGTTGAGTACTTTTCCTGAGGTTTTTATATGCTATATTGATGTTTGGTTCTTAACAGATTCTGTGCTACTATGGTTTCATAGTTATGAGATTGCCTTTTGATGTGTGGGAGATTTAGTTGTTCTCTCGCTTTTACTTTCCTGTTGTAAACTGGGTTTGACTCTAGTTTCTCGTGTTTTTGTGGTCATTCTGAGCGACGACCATTCAGTTGCATACTTAGCTAGTTTTAAGGACCTGGCTTCACAAATAGGTTCTATCGAACTATGACAGGTTGTGTTCGGTGTATAAATTAGCTTTCCTAAATTAGTTTTCTTTAAAAAAAGGCCTTCTGGATAGAAGAGAATGCAATTTATGAAATTATAGGTTTCCTGGACAGCATAAGTCAAACTAGGCTTATTAATATAAAATAACCGACTAAAGAATTGCAGACGATGTAAATTGCATCTGTTATGCGTTGAAACAGAGCTTATCGGCCTCAAAATATATTTCATAGTTGTTGATGCTTTTTTCATGGATTTCGCCTTACTATGTTTCATAGTTATGAGATTGCCTTTTGCTGTGTGGGAAATATGGCTATTCTCTCCCTTTTACTTTCTTGTTGTAAACTGCGTTTGACTCTACTTTCTTGCATTTATGTGGTCATTCTGAGAAACCACCGTTTGATTGCATGCTTAGGCAGTTTTATGGACGTGGCTTCATGAATAGGTTATATCGAACTATGACAGGTCGTGTTCAGTGTATACATTAGATTTCCCGAAATAGTTTTCTTTAAAAGAAGGCCTTCTGGACAAAAAATAATGCAATTTATGAAATTATAGGTTTCCTGGACAACATAAGTTAATGATCGCGGGTTCTCGGGGTGGTAGGATGAAAATTGGGCTTCTGTTGTTCCGTGCCCTACAAATAACACAGAGAGTTCCACGATCATTCTGACCGACTGCAGTTCGGTTCCATACTTAGCCAGTTTTATGGACGCAGCTTCGTGGATAGGTTTTATCGAACTATGGTGTATACATTAGCATTTCAGAATTAATTTTCTTTAAAAGAAGGGTTCTTGGACATAAGACATTGAAATTTATCAAATTATAGGTTTCCTAGACAGCATAAATTAAACATAGGAAATATGTAATTTTATAAAGTAGATATATAAAGCATGCACAGAGCCCTCATCCCATACTTAGCCAGTTTTTGCATCGTGGGTTCTCGGGGTAGGCGACTGAAAATTGACAATTGGAGAGTTCCGCGATATACAAATTGACAAGCGAACTTGCGGACTATTTGAATTTGAAGGGCGTCATGTCCAAAACATTTAGCATTATCAAAATATTTTACTTTACTTACGTTCTACATACCCTGGTGGACATAAAACACAAAACAAATGGTAAGCATTTTTTGGATCGCAGGTTCTCAGGGTGGTGAGATCCAAGTTCGTTCTTTGTTGTTCTATGTCCTACAAATAACACAGAGAGTGTCGTGATATACAAATTGATAATCGAACTTGTGGACTGTTTGAATTTCAAGGGATCATGCAAAAAAAACTAGCATTCTCGAAATAGTTTTCTTTACGTATGTTTTACATAAGCTCATCGACAAAAACAAAAAAATAGTAGTGACGTCTGTTACATAGGGCTCCATCCCCACTACAATCAGCGCTTCCCAATACACATTAAATATGCTTTCAAAAGTCAGAACTGACCAGATAGGTTTGAAAAGATGGGATTTAATAACTGGAAATCTCGAGGACATCTCCCATTAAAATGAATAGATAGGCGAATATTATGGGATCCGGTAATTTCTTTTTGCCTGCATTTTGAATTTGCGCAAATAATTTTTTTTTTTTTTTTGCTTGTGCATTTTTAGTTTTCTTAAAATCTTCAGCATAGTTCACGAACGTGTCGCCGATAGAGGCCTTGGCGTAATGTCCCTCTTTAATATTGTGCATTTTGAAATGATGGGCTTTAATAACTGGAAAGCTCGAGGACATATCCCATTAAAATGAATAGACATGCGAATATTATGTTATGTGGTAATTTATTTTTTCCTGCATTTTGAATTTCCGAAATACTTTTTATTTTATTTTTTTGCTTTTGCAGTTTTAGTTTTCTTAAAAGCTTCAGCATAGTTCATGAACGTGTCACCCATAAAGGCCTTGATGTCATGTGCCTTTTTAATATTGTGCATTTCGAAATGACGGGCTTTAATAACTAGAAAGCTTGAGGACATCTCCCATTAAAATGAATAGACAGGCGAATATTATGGGATCTGGTAATTTCTTTTTGCTTGCATTTTGAATTTGTGAAATACTTTTTTATTTTATTTTTTTGCTTGTGCAGTTTTAGTTTTCTTAAAGCTTTAGCATAGTTCACAAACGTGTCACCCACATAGCCCTTGACGTCATGTCCCTCTTTAATATTGTGCATATCTTAGATGTTAGATTTGAGAATCTGCTCGGATATGGGAATTTTAATATGTGTTGCTAGTCACTATTGAGCGTACATATTCAAAAAGATTGTCATTAATAAGTGAAAATATCGAGAACATCTGTCATTAAAATGAGTCAACACAAAATGTAGGGAAGACCATCTAGCGTTTCTTTTAAATATTTATTGCCATTTCTCTCTATCATCAAACAGTTGTGCTTTAGGGTGCCCTTGTTCTAATGTTCCTGGTCATGGACATGTAAGACAACTTAGAGATGAGATCAAGGCGTAGATGAAAGAAGAGAGTGGTTTTATGTGATGTGACCTTTGAGTAAAAAAAAATTGGTTATACAAGAGAAACTCAGAGAGGATGAAGAAAAAAGAACAAGTATGTTCTGGTTGGTGTTCTCCCTGTGTTTGATGCTTTGGTTGGTTGAAAAGGTTGCCTGGAGATTTGTTGGTTGAACTTCTTTGTTTTCTTGCTGGAAATTGTAATGGATTTTGAGGTCACATGAAAAATAGTTCTTCATTTAAGTAAATAGCTTCTTCCAACAACACAGATTTGACAAGTGTATCAAATTGTAGATATTGCACAAGTATTTGTCTACCTAGGAGGCGAGTAACAGAAACTGTATGGGTGGATAAAATGACATATTATCACTACAAAAGTTTCTACTTCTTAGTTTGATGACCTTCATGTGGGTCTGGTAGCCAACTTGATAGAAAGCTATGTTCTTTGTCAAAGTTTGTTCGGTTTCCTTTGGATGTAGTTACAGACTCCACATATTTGGCGTCACCTCTGAACATTCCAGAACTTTATGTGGGTAGACATACCTCCACCTCTATGAGGAAATATATTATTTGATGCCATCTGCAACATTTGATACACTTGCCAGACCTGTGTTGTTGCATTCTGCAGCATTTGATGCACTTGCCACACCTCTGTTGCCCAAAGAAGTTATGTACCTCAAAAAAGTTACATTTTGCATCTAGGTTGGATGTTTCTTCCAATGTACTGTAATAAAGAAAATAATTTCCACATACAAATCCTCAATCATGCTTCTCAACCAACCAGACGATCGAATACAGGGAGAATACCAGTCACTACGTACTTGAATTTTGTTCCCTTTCCTTAGTTGTTGTGACATAAAATGACTCTGTCCACTTTGAAATTGGCCTGAATCGCATTTCTAAGTTGTCTCGGATGTCAAGGGTCGAGAACATTGCAAGGAAAGCACCTTAAACCCCAACTTTTTGACGACAGAGGGAAATTAATACTTGACAAAGAATTGAATGTTGAATAAGAATCCATTGCAAGCAAGCCATATCTCGAAGACAGAAGGTATTCAAAAAACTGGGATAGATGTACTTGACAACATCGATTAAGTAGAAAAGCCAAAATTGATATTCAACTCATTTTTTACAAATAAAGAGTTTGAACGTCAAGAAAACTGTGAATAAGCTTTATCAATGTACATATTTTTTATTGGTCGACGATAGGCAAAATGACAATCGTTGTCGCAAATAGCCTCAGTTGTATTTTGTAGCCCATCTGATTTGAATATAGAATAATTTCAATTTATTTTTTAACGGTATTTTCCAATTTCTCGTATTTGTTTTAATTGTATTTTGTACCTTGTTCCCCTGTGTCGTTAAACATGAAGGACAAGCTTTTGTTTCTGCTGCCCACTACTTCAATCTAAATAAAACCTGGTCTGTTCTTTGTTTACATTTTACATTTAAGAATAATTTTTCATAGGCCATACTTATGTGGCAGAGGCCTTGTATTTAAAGAAAGAAATTGGAGGACCCATCCTACTCCCATTCTTCGGGTTCCATAAATAGAATCAATTATTGGGTTACAACAAGGCGGCTGAACAGTTGATGCAATCTTCCTGTGAAGTATGTTGGATATATTGCATCTTCTTCTATTTGATAATATCCATGCATATATACTAATATCGGTACTATTGGAATAAATACAAAAAAACTTCCTCTTCGACAAAGCTTAGGAAATTATGTTTGGGTTTGTGGTATTAAACAACTATGTCCACTGTTACGTCATATACATCTTGCAGCCTAAGAACTTTCGTAGTCTGCAATTTATGCTTTAATTACTTAAAGACACACAAAATTTTGATTGCATTTAATTTAATTTAGATATTGAGTTTCATGGAGAGCCGGTGTTTGTTGATGTCATTGCAACGAATACAAGATGAATAGATGATAAGGAGTTTATCTTGCTGAGACCAAAATGAAAATTCATGTTTCCTGTTGCACTATGTACATATTGCAGTCAAAATTTTTGTGGTTTCAACGAAATTTGCTAGTCGAAGAGCATCTTGCAAATTGGGAGATCATTTGCATTTGAAAAAAAACCAATCCATTAATATATATTAGTATGAATATTATTCAGATAAATATGAAAACTTTCTCCATTGATAGATACTAATATGAAAAATATTGAAATAGATATCAAAACTTTGTCTTGGCCAATACTTAGACAGTTACCTGGGCACTAGGCCCCGGGTTCGCAGTACCCAACACCTATGTCCTCTGTTTCATCATATACATGTTGCAGCCAAAGAAATTTCGTGATCTGCACTTAATGCTTTTACTAGTGATAATCCAACAGAGGTTCGAAAACATTGCCATTAATAAACAGAAAAAAAAAGGCTTTTTTGACTCTTAGATACTTATCTCTTTTCCCCTTTTTGTTTTCCTATCCATTATGGCTTTCTAGTTTTATACTTAGTCATCTTTCTATAATGGGCGGTTGCAGGGTTCGCAGGATGACATATATTCATCTCCATCTGTATCTTCACATGACGAATCTGACCGACCGCTATACCTTTCCATACCTAGGCAATTTTATGGTCGCGGTTGCCAGATCGGTGCATACAAGCTGGCTTTTTCTTATTCCCTCTCATTATCTCTTTCTAGATATATACTTACTGCCCTTTCTATGGTATCTGGTTCAAGAGTTGGCAGGCTAACATGTCTTCATCTCCATCTATATCCTGGCACGACGGATCCGACTGACCGCTATTCCTTTCCATACTAAGCCAATTTTATGGCTATCGTTGTGAGGTCGACGCTTGCAAACCCAACTGCTTATCGTTTCGCTATATACATATTGCACTCAAAATATCCGTGATCTACAATTCCACTGTGGGTTCCTCGTATACATTATCTTCGTTAAAAGTATCTGTTGTTGCTTTCCATCCCTAGCAACTTTGCGTCGTTCCTGATATACATCAACAATGCTCTTACTAGTGATAAGTGGATACAATGGTATGAAAGATTTTCGTGATCTGCAATTCATGATTTAACATATCCATCTATATCCTCACACGATGGATTTTACCGACCGCTATTCCTTTCCATACTTAGCCAATTTTATGCCCACATTGTGGGTTTGGCGCTTACGAACCCAGTTGTTTATCATTCCGCTATATACATCTTGCGCTCAAAACATTTGTGATCTACAATTCCACCGCGGGTTCCTCGTATACATTAAGTTCGTTCAAAGTATCTGTTGTTTCTTTCCATCGCCAACAACTACGCGTCCTTCCGGATATACATCAACAATGCTCTTAGTAGTGACAAGTAGACACAATGGTATGAAAGATACTTCCATGATCTGCAATTTATGCCTTACCTGGTCAGAAATCAATAGGGTTTCGCAATCATTTGCATTAATAGTCAAACACTAGATGTTATTTTGCGAGATACTTAGTTCTTTTTCCCTTATCTTCTTCCCGTGTATTATCTACAATTCCACTGTGACCACCTTCGTCCTTTTCCCCTTATTTTCTTCCCGTGTATTATGGGACTATAAAATATGGACATGATATTTTATAGAGCATGTACAAATTTTGCATTCCATACCTAGCGACATTTTGGATTGTAGGTTCTCAGGCGGGCGGGCTCAAAATTTGGCCTCCATTGTTCTGTGGCCTACAAATAGCACTCAGAGTTCCACGATATACAAATTAACAAGCGAACCTACAGACTGGCTGACTGAAGATTGCACTTCTATTATTCCATGTCCTCCAAACAACTCTCCCAGTTTCGCGATATAGAAATTGACACATGGAATGAACAAATGGTGGGGTGGAGATTGCCATTGTTTACAGATGCTAATCCCTGTGAATTATCTAATAGTATCTAAAAAAATATTTTGAATACTAAATTAGCTTTTAGTAGTGACAACTGGACACAGAGGTACGAAACAGTTGGGATTGCACTCTCCGCAATATACAAATTGACTACCGGACATCGTCCCCTCTTCCGTGTTACAGATTATGCATTCAAATGTTCACAATGATACAATTAGAAGTTTCGGGCCTCACCTCCTCTGCAGACACCTTCTCAGCCTGTTTTGGATCCTCTTGTTGTCGGGTTCATGAAATATGCAGCTCCAGCGTTGGCGGGTTGACATATCTTTATCTCCATCTATATAATCAGATGACGAATCCGACTGACTATTGTTGCTTTCGATACTTGGCCAATTTATGTCCACGGTTGTCGGGTTGGGACCAATTTCATCTCCATCTATATACTTGCATGGCGAATTGGACCGCCAATTGTTTCTTTTCATACTTAGTGAATTTTATGCCTATGGTTGCCGACTTGGCACAATTGAACTATGTTCCCTTTTGCTCCATTATATACAATTTCCACTCTAAATTTTCGTGATCTACAATTCGAACACTAACTACTCTATCCTTTCTCCCTTTTTTTATTCCTGTGTACTATGGGACTATAAAGTATGGACATGGTATCTTATAGAGCATGTACGAATTCCACATTCCATACCTAGCAACATTTTTTATCGCGGGTTCCCACGCAGGCGGGCTCAAAATTGGGCCTCCGTTGTTGCATGTGTTACAAATAGCACCCACAAGTCTGTGATATACAAATTAACAAGCGGACCTACGGACTAGCTGACTCAACATTGCACTTCTATTGTTCTATGTCCTCCAAATATCGCTTCCAGTTCCATGATATAAAAATTCACACATAGAATGCATGGTTGGCGGGGTGGAGATTTCCATTGTTTACGAATTCTAATCCCTATGAAGTATTTAACATAATCTAAAAAATTATTTTCAATACTAAATTAGCTCTTAGTAGTGACAACTGGACACAGAAGTACAAAATAGGTGGCATCGCACCCTGCACAATATACAAATTGACTACTAGGTTCCGACATTGTCCTTTCTTCCATGTTACAAATTATGCATTCAAATGTTCAGAACCATACAAGTTGAATGCTGGGGACTTGCGTCTTCTCTAGACACGTTCTCAACCTCTTTTGGATCCTCCTATTACTAGGGTCATTAACCGTGCAACTCTTGGATATTGTTTTGGGTTGGCATCAACCTTTGTTGTACCACAGTTCACAAATGTTTCAAAGTATCCGACACTGCCTCAGTTGGCATCCATCCCTCCGCAATATACAAATTGACTATCAGGTTCACATATTGTACTCAAAATTTCCGTGATCTACAATTCCACCGTTGACTCCTTTGTCCTTTTGCCTTTTTCTTCTTCCCCTGTATTATGGCTCTTTGGTTATATACTTGGTCACCTTTCTATGATCGCGAGTTCCAGCATTGGCGGGCTGACTTCTTTATCTCCATCTATATAATCAGACTAGGAATCCGACCAAGCGCTATTGCTTTCCATACTTAGCCAATTTTATGGCTGTGATTGTTGCGTTGGCAATCTACAATTCTACCGCGGGCTCCTCGGACTCGCAAGCTTCACTGTACCACGGTTCAAAAATGTGCTTCCTAATATACATTGTTTATGCTCTTACTAATGACTCTTACAAGTGACGACTGCACACAACAATATGAAATAGTTCACATCCAGCCCTTCGCAATATAGAAATTGATTACTGAGTTCCGACATCGTCCCCTCTTCCGTGTTACAGATTGTGCATTCAAATGTTCTGAATGATACAATTTAACCATCGGGACCTCACATGTTCTAGGTAGACCTTCTGACCTTGTTTTGGATCCTCCTGTTCATGGGTTCACGAAATCTCCAATTCTTAGTCAGTGTTTCGAGTTGGTGCATTCAAACTCTGTTTCTTCTTGTTCTGTGATATACATATTGCACTCAAAAATTTTGTGATTTACAATTCCATCGCGGAGTCATTGGTCCTTTTTCCCTTTTATTCTTCCCTTGTATTATTGCTTTGTGGTTATATAGTTACTCGTCTTTCTATAAACGCGGGTTCTAGCCTTGGTGGGTTGAGATATCTTTATCTCCATCTATATAATCACACGACGAATTCGACCAACCGCTATTGCTCTCCACACTTGGCCAATTTTATGGCCACGTTTGGCGGGTTCGCAGTTTCAAACTCTGCTTCTTGTTGCGTCATGTACATCTTGCACTCAAAACATTTGTGATCTACAATTCCATTGCGAGCTCGTCGAACTCACAAGTTTCACTCTACCACTGCTCACAAATGTTTCAAAGTATCTCTCGTTGACTTCCATCCCCACTAACTTCCTGTCCTTCTAATTGTCCTACCATACCCTCTTCGTTGTTACGCATATTGCACTCAAAAAGTTCTGAGACATACAATTTGACCCTCGCGCCCTTACCTTCAATGGTTGTACCTTGCAACCCTATTTTGTAGCGGTTTTTTTCCCCTGCCCACGACCTACATACTTTCTTACTATGCCATTATAAACCTTTCATGCGAATAGCTAACCATGCAGAAACCGTCAACATTGTCATTAATGGGCAAAAAGATCAAGGAGATATCCCATTATTACGCATTAAACCAATATGTGTGGAGAATTATTTTGTCCCTTCCGATTGTTCATCTCGAACACGCGTCCTCATGTTGGGCCGCTCAAGAAATCTACAATGCTTAATCGCTCATTGCAATATCCACCATGTTCACATTTCTATGTATGCAATTAGTAGTGTTTAATGTTAACAACACATCATTCAACAGCTGTCCAAATTGTCATTTATCAACGAAAGTCTCAAGGACATCTCCCATTCATACGCTTTCGACCAAAAAATGCGTAGGTTTATATTATCCTTTCCGAATTTTCATTTCATTCATCATTTGGAACAAATAAACGTTCTTGTAGACTTAT
Organism: Picea glauca; assembly: GCA_000966675.3. Classification (NCBI taxonomy): domain Eukaryota; kingdom Viridiplantae; phylum Streptophyta; class Pinopsida; order Pinales; family Pinaceae; genus Picea; species Picea glauca. Next base: position 73,245 of record JZKD02S1724590.1, read on the forward strand.
GGCAATAGGTCAACAGTATTTTTTTGGAGATATAGTAAATATGTTCACACAATAAGACCAATAGTTCCAGTGGTCTAGGGCATACTTTTACTATTCATCCTGTTTCACCTAGAACAAAGTGATTTGGACCTCTGGAATCGCTCATGCAAGCTACGTCCTTGAGGTTTTTGACTGTAAGGAGGTGGTCTCTTGGTGCACTGAAAAATATATTCCAGGCCAAAGAATTATTCCACTGCGCGACCATTCTCCTTTTTCTTTGTCACCTCAAGTCTTCCGCAAGATGTTAAAATTGTTGAAACCAACATTAACGTTCAGAAGACAAGACTACAAGTAGTTTCTAGAAAAAACATCAACGAGTTGGACATCTTAGCCGAATTCCTCGAATACCCGACAACAATTCTTGAAGATATCACAAGGCTGCAGGTAAGTTCCTTTAGAAATCCATTCCGGGAAATTGCTTGGTTGTTTACAAGAATAACAGGATAGGCATCCACAACAAGCATTTCCCATATAATTATTTATATTTTGTATTTGACAGTCAAGGAACAATACATTTTCTATTGGGGGAAGCTAATTTCCATTGAGCTTTGTTCCCAGTTGTCACGATTCAAAGAATCAAATAAATTGTATATGTCATCGTACTTGATTTTCACAATTGTGTATTGTTTCCCGTTTCCAAAACTTTCTCTTTCCAATAAAATAAACTATGGATTCGACCCAGTAACATTCTGGTACGAGGCCCTATGGAGACACAAGGCCTCCCATTGTTCTTATAAATTTTTGAATGGCTTTGTCTCAGTTTTCAAAGATTTACTGTTAGGCAAGGATGCTCCACAGATGTCTGGCTAGGAAAGCAAGTTTTTGAAAAAGAAGGGCACACTTGAGTAAGAGGAAAATCACAGTGTCCTCATGGTCTTTGGCTCTAAGGAAAATCTTGCCTTCCTTCCATGCCACATCACGGACAAGATGTTTGTTGCAGAAATAGCAAGGTAATACAACCACTGGTTTCATTTTTTCCATGACAAGAAAAAAAAACAGTTCATTCCTCTGCCTTGGAAATTCGAAGACTTCGTGTGCATAAACATCAACAAGATTGACGAATTTGCTACCGATTTCAAGAAATTGAACCTAACCTATGCTGAAATGTTAAAAGGGTTTGACCCTAATGGCATTTTTCAAGAACATTTAGTGGGTGTTGGCTTTAACACCTATTTTATCCATAGAGACCTGACCCAAGACAGGGACAATGTCGACAACAATCCCACTTCTTCCGATTACGACACAAAGACATTGCAAAGCGCGACTGAATTGTACAGACAACATGGAAAAAGTATCCACTGGGAAGAGTACCCAGTCCCCCGCCAACACTCCCAAGAGCATGACATCAAGGAGCATCACTTCGACGGGCCACCCTAGTAAAAGATCAACCAAAAAATCTTCGAACGGAGGAGGAGATAAGAACTCTCCTCACATAAATATTGATAGTTCTCACAACATTCCAGTAGAAAAGAAGAGAAAAAACAATGCAAGGCAGGCGGAGGAACCCGAAATTGAAAATGGAAAACTGCAACTTGAAATTGAAGATGAGCAGATGCAAACAATTGGGTTGTCTGCGGTGGAAATATATGAGACCAATTTTTTTGACATAGATGAATCCTTCGTAATCTAGAGCGCTATTTTTGAAAGCCAATCTAAAAGTATGGTCATTGAAAAGAGAGATGTAACAAACAGGAAAGGAAAATATCGCATAGAGATTGACTTTAGCGAAATGTCGCCATCCCAAATATGCTCATTTCACCAGGTAATTGGTGACATTCTTCGTGATTCCATTGGAGGAATGGAGATGGATAATGGCAATTTGAAACACCGCCTCAACGAATTTGAGCAGGCTTTCATTGCAACACCAGATTTTGCTAGTCCTTTGGCAAAAATCGTGCCTTCTACCACTACAACGAAGATGAAAGTATCCTCTACCCTCCTTGCATGCTCTAGATCCCTTATAGAGAATAACATCAACAAAAGAATGGAGCTTGTTACTGAAGCCTGGGAAACATCGCAAAATTTAGTTTCCTTAAAAAAGAAGGCCAATGATTTGTTGGAACATTTGGAGGCAAATTTAAAAAATGAACATCTTTTCTGTGATCAGGTACTGGACCCTTTTGCCAACTATGCCATCAACACATCAGAACTGAAAAGAAGACAGGATAATTTTCCCTCCCCAAAGCGCACCAAAAAAGTAAAAGCATGCTAGCAAAAGAAAGTTCACAAACTTCAGCTCATTGTCAAATGATGTAAACAAGTCATATCAAAAAAGGAAGATTTATTCACAAGCCTGATCCACATGGACTTAGCCAAAACTACCAACGAGGTTCAAGATCCTAACTTAATTCTCAAATCCTTGTCAGTCACCAAAGAAGCCTTCCAGGAACAAGTTGATATTTTAAAGGGGTTGTCTTTCGAAAAGTTTTACGACATACTTGAACATTGTCTAGATGAGAACAAGCGCTGGGTATGGACTATGCCTCACACAATGAAGAAATTGAACAGAGTCTGCATAGTATTTCAATGGATCTAAGGAAATTAGAATATGAGCTTTACGACATAGAAATCCGGGATGAAATCAACACAACCCCCACGAAAAGCTACATCAAATAATGGTTCCAACAGAGAATGGACAGCCTCGTCTAGGAAGGGCAACAACCGGTCAACAGGTCTCCAATGCCCATCGACGACAGCAACAAAAACGCATCAATGCATCAGATTCATAGTAAGTCTATACTGCCATCTTGTTTTGTTTATCAATCCATTTTAAGTCTATTTTGTCATCTATTTTGCCATCTTCTTTTCTTTAATTTCTCTTTAAATAGAAAACTGTAACCAAAGACTCGTAACTTCCATTTTTTTCTTTTCAGGTCTTTCTCTCTACCGTCGCGCACTTCTTCTTTCAACGTTCTTAATTCTTGTACTTATTTATTTTTATGGTCCGCGGGAGCCCCAATCCCAGTCTATATGACAAACACATTTAAATTTCCAGAAACATGTAACAAACATTATTAATTTTTGATAAATTCCAAAGAAAATTGATTCGAAAATGTACTAAATTTTGGCTTTCCAGGAACCTTCTTGTTCATTCCAAAGACAACTAATTCAGATATGCTACATTTCTTGTCTCCTATTGTATGTTAATTTTTTGGCCTTCAACGACGTTGATGCTTTAAATGTTGATGTAATTTCCATAGATATGTAATAGACATTACTTATTTTATAATAAGTTTGTATAGTTCGCAAACCCGCTTGTCAATTTGTATATTGCGGAACTCTCAATGCTATTTGTAGGGCATGGAACAATACAGGCCTATTTTTGAAACCGCCAGCCCAAGAACCTGCGATCCAAAAGCTGGCTAAGTATGGAATGAGCACTCTGTGCATGCTCTATAAAACGTGTGCAGAGAAAACTAATTCATCAATGCCATATCTTCTTTGTCCAAAAAAAGCCTTAGTTTTAAAGAAAACTAATTTGGTGTAATAGACATTATTACTATTCTATTATATAACAAACATTATTAATTTCTAGTAAATTTCTATAGTCCGCAACTCCGCCTGTCATTTTGTATATCGCGGAACTATCGGTGCTATTTGTAGGACACGAAACATCAGAGGCCCGATTTTGAACCCGCCAACCCGAGAACTCGGGATCCAAAACTGGCTATGTATGCAATTAGGGTTTTATGCATGCTCTATAAAATCTCATCCCCATACTTTATAAAAGTACAAATTTCGTATCTGTAAAACTAAATATCTACTTTATACAAGTACATATAACGTATGTATAATTTATTTATTTATGATGAATTTCTATAATTCGCAACTCCACTCCTCGATTTTTGTATCGCAGAGAACATCGAAGGCCCAATTTCTGTATCGCATAACTGTCGGTGCTATTTGTAGGGCATAGAACATCAGAGGCCCATTTTTTAGCCCACCAGCCTGACAACTTGCCATCCATTATAAAAGTACATATTTCGTATATATAAAACTAAATATCTACTTTATAAATTGCATTTTTGGTATGTATAGTTTATGATGTCCAAGAACCTATAATTTCATAAATTTCAATTTATTTTCTGTCGAGGAGCCCTTGTTTTAAAGATAAATACTTAGGTAGAGCTAAATTTTTTGTGTCCAACAACCTTTCAAATGTTGAGAATTTTTTATATTTTTCAGGAAGAACTAATTTGAGAATACTATGTTCTGCATGCAAACCACATGTATTTCAACTTTCTAACCACATGTCTGTACTAGGTCGCATTTACTCCCATCTCAACTTGAAAGGGACTACACTCCCATGGAACACTTACATTTTTCAAGATAGATCTAAATGATTGAATTTACACATTTTCAATAGAGTTTATCATGAAACAATTAAAATGTTCTATTTTTTTCCCAATTTTAATCAATTTATTATTCAAATTAAAATTTGATAATCTAAATCAATTCAAAATCCATTAAACATGTTAAAATATTAAATAGCACTTTTAAATATCGAGATTATAAATTTGTAAATATTACAATTTCAAGCGTAAGTGGGACAGAATCCTCCCTAAAAGCTAGAAACCGTAAATGAGGCGATGTCATTGGAAATTAATTCACGTCGTTGTCAATCATCTGTTTAAACGTGATGTGAATTCCCTAGCGATTCTAATTCACTTTGTTGGAGCAATAACTTGAAACTGTAATATACATTTATGACCACGAGGAACCATTAAATTAATGAAGTAGAGAAATTACAGGTTCGATATTTTATGGTGTAGTTTAACTGTTCTATCTTTATCTTTTTGTTTTTTCCAGGTATTTTTAGTGAGAAATTGTTTTGTTATTTTTTTGTTTTTTTTCAAATATTTGTTTATTTTCAATGAGAAATTGTTGAATTTGTAGATTATAGATTGAAATAGTTATTTTTTATAACTAAAGTATTATGGGGTTTTTCAATATACTGAATTTATTTTTTCATTCAAAAATACAATTTAAATAATAAAAAATTATAATTTCGTAAAGATTTATGTGACCAAATTTCAACCCAAAAAAATTAAAAACATATCACAGTTAAACCATAAAAGACCATTTAAAGTTATTAAAATAGATAAATTTCACGCCCATTAGTGTGGTTCAGATCCAATGCGAGCGAATTGAACAAAAGAGAGACAAGTAAAATGCTCCGCACAAAGGTGGATGCCCATTCTGCTTTAATTGCAAAGATTCAACTGGAACTATTCACGCGAAGCCTTCACAAAATGGAGGTGTCTGATGAACTGATTTACGTACAGGTCCTGGGATAGAATCTCGCGGTCATTGTGGCTGCCGAGAATTTTATTCTTGAACAGGTTTCCCATTTCACGGGCCTCCCTCCTCATGTCTCTCCCTTCATCTTCCACCATTAACGTCTGCACAACTTTGCCGATCTCATCGCGGTCGAGAGATCCATCGCTCCGCTTTGTAACCTCTAACCCGATTTCCAATTCCCTAACAACTAATTTGGAATTGAGGCACTGATCCAAGTGCATCGACAGGGTAACGAGAGGAACCCCGGAGCTCATGGCTTCCATCAACGAACACCATCCACAGTGACTCAAAAACCCTCCCGTCGAAGCATGCGATAAGATCTCCCTCTCCATGAATAAACTGAGCGGCACCATTCCTCCAGAACTGGGGAAACTCTCTAATATCCATAAACTGAATCTCTCTTCCAACAAATTGACGGGTTTGTTACCTCCAGAACTTGGTAAATGTCATCTTTTGTATTTAGTGGACAAATAGAGGAAAATGGTGGTTTTGTAAAACCTGTCAACCTGTTCACAAGTATTTTACAAAAGCTAACACTAAGATATGAAGAAAATGACAGATATCTAAATATATAATTAACTTAACTATATCAATTGTAACTTAACGCTAGAAGGAGGGCTTGAAGATCCAACCTTATAGTTAAGGTCCACAAGCTCTAACCAACTGAGCTATTCCAGCTGGTCTTTTAAATTATCGAAGTATTGTCCTTCTTTACCAAGAAACAATGGATATGATATCATCCATCGACAAGCCTTATTCACCATGCAGTAAACTAATGATTGACTTAGTACATGGTTTATGTGTCAGTTGGAATACTCCATGCCCAATGGTACAGGTCGTATGGGCATAAGCCATGCTCATAGCTTCCGGTGGATGGGACCAAGTTTTTCCAACCCACTTATCACATCACAGGACTGTTGCACGATGCACCTCCCTTCCATCGCCACCTCATTTGAAGTGTATTGGAGACTGTGGATGGACGTACTGTAGTTGAGTTGGCAGTCATGTGATGGGACAGTGGTTTTGAATGTCGCTTTATTTCAAATTCAAATTCAAAAATTTGAACCTGCTTCGTTTCCCTCCTCAAAACAGCTCAGGAAGCATCACGATTACATGTCTAACGAAATTCTAGCTGAGCATCTCTATGGAGAAATGTAGAAGTCTCTTTTGAGTTGGCCGCAATAGAAGAACATCATCGTGGGGACTGCCAAGGGTTTGGCTTACCTTCACGACAGTGTCTGACCTGCTATTTATCACAGAGACATCAAACCCGCTAACATTTTGTTGGATGGCAAACTGAATGTCCGTGTATCTGGCTTCGGCCTGGTGAGAATGATGACTAAAGAAGAAGGAAAATCCATGTGACGATGAGGATAGCAAGGACGAACGGCTACTTGGTCCCCAAATACTGCTGTCGAATTTGCAATCATGATGGACCTTTTCGATGGAAATTTGATGGTCAATATTATGTATTCAGATCTCGTGCATAACACTGAGACCGTCTACGGATCTCTACAAATCTCTGTGGGAGGATGATATTTGGCTGTGGAATGAATGTCTAGTCATTCAAAATGTTTTCGCATTACCACAGCAAGAAGAATCTAGATTCAGTAGAGCCGAGTTTCGTGACATTTAAAATGATTTTAGATAGTTTTTTTATATTCAAAAATTGTTTTATTCAAAATTTAATTTGAATATTTTTATTTATTTTAAATAACTTTTTATATGTTGTTATTTAACAGAAGTTATTAATATTGATTTGACTTACAGTAAAATTGTGAATAACAATATTTTACGATCATTTCCTCTTTATAATATAGTCTATTTACCAACTACTTTATATTTAATTTGAATATTTTATTTATTTTAAATAATTTTTTATATGTTGTTTTCTAAAATGGAATTATCAATATTATCTTGACTTGTAGTAAAATTGTCAATATCAATATTTCAATATCATTTTTTCTTTGAAATATATTTTATTTATGAACTATTTTAATTTAATTTTTTTATATAGAAATAATTTTATCTTTCATAAAAAAATCCTAAAAACACATATATAATATTTTCTCCTTATTTTATAGCTTTTATATTAAACAATTAAATATACCAACTCTTTGTAGATACAAACCATATATATATATATAAGTTCTATAGACACGAAGAGTGAGAAGTCTGAATTTCAAATATTGGGGTTCAACCCATTAATGTAAAGAGAAAGCTTTTATATTAAACAATTAAATATACCAACTCTTTGTAGATACAAACCATATACATATATATAAGTTCTATGGACACGAAGAGTGAGAAGTCTGAATTTCAAATATTGGGGTTCAACCCATTAATGTAAGAGAATTGTTGGGATTTGTTTAAATTTTAAGAGTAGGATGTCATATTAAAAAAATAGATAATGCATAAAGTGTGTATGTGAGGGTGAAGACATTAAAAGTAAGACTCTTAAATATAAATGTGAAATATTTAATCTTTAAACAATATTAAAGTCAAATTATATTAGCAAACTAATTTTATTAATTAAAATAGTATTGAACTTTATATAACATATAATTTTTTAGGGCTTAATAATGCATATTTACACTATATTTATTATCAAGTTAAACATTTTTTTTCTCTAATTTAATTATAAGCTCATCCAATTAAATGATATTTAGTATTCAAAAAAAGTTTTAACTTAACAATAACAAACTATTAACTTATTAACCAAACATTTTTACATTTTTATATAATACAAAAACTAAAACCAAGTATAAACAAACAAGCTAATAATATTATCAAACAAACAAAATATTATTGAAATAACATTACCACATATAATTTAAATATTTAAAAAAAAAATCATTATACATTTACGCCAAATTTGAGCATTAGTGGAGTTTACTATCTAACAAATTTTAGAATTTTTTTTATAACTCATGAACTAAATCTAAGTTAAGATCAACAAGTTAGTAATCATTAACAAACCAACTTATTGAAATGATATTCCAAGATAAGTTTGTAATCACTAAAAATACAACTTAAAAAAATGATGGTGTAACATATGGATTTAAATATTTCAAAGAACTTCATGACACATTTTGTTTTCCAAAACATATCACCTGATAGCATTCCATGGGTACGACCACTTTGCAATTTTACAAGCTCCAATGTCAAAACTATTCTAAGTCATTTTGTAAATTTAAACAAATCTTATAAGAGTAATTCATTGGAAAGCATCCTTGAATAAAACAATATAGGTCTTAAATGTTGGAACAAGGTAATTTAAAGGTGATCCTATCTCATAGTTTTCCAATTTAAGATTAGAGATTAAGATGCGTAGTTTTCCAATTTAAGCTTTCAAGTTAAGATGAAAAGTAGTTTTTATTATATTATGAAAATTTATTTCATTTTGTAAACAATGTAAAAGAAAAAATAAAAAAAATAATTGCAATTTTTATTATATTTAAAATGAAATTTAAATTTTTTAGGTGTTGAAGGAACAATACAAATAAAAGTAAGTAATAATCCACTTACAAGATTCTATTGGAAATGTAATTTCAAGTAAATTATGAATCTCATTTATGTGATAAGTGAAAAATAATTACAAAAAGAAAACAACATCTAATTTTTTTTTATAATTTTTAATTATAAGTTCTAACCAAAACCTTATCAAACTCAAAATTTGATACTAAAACTTCATCCATATGTTCTCTCCCTATGACTATTTCAAAAGATCCTAATGAGATCAAATTTAATATATTCAATTCATAGCATAAAGGGACATGAATATTTAAGTCAAGGTTCCAAGTCACTGTAAATATTATATATTAGGACATATTTCTAAAAACGTAGGATAATTGATAGTATTATATGTGTTTGCATATTAGTTTTTAGAATTGATGATTGTTCTAGAGTATTCTTCACCATCCATTCAGAGCTTTTTCTATTAGGTTAAATTTTAGATTGTTTCATTGAAGATTTAAATGGAAATAATTTGTTTAGAAGAAAACCTTTCTTTTATAGGGATCTCCACATCACAGAAAAGGAGATTTTTTTCAAAGTATTGTAGCATGTATCTAATTTGTTTTATATTGATGTCTGTAAGGTATTTAGCTAGAAGGGCGTGGAGACACTCACCCAAGTCCTCAAGGATATTGAACTTGGGGTTTTTCTGCCACCCAAGAGTCACACTAGTTGGGAAAGTGGGCGAATTGGGCATGGGAATGTGCCAAGAGGATTTCCCAAGCATGGGGTGGAATTGACCAAGAGAAGGGGTGCACCAAAGAGGTTGGGGCATGTCGACATCAGAAGCGCACCAAGGTTGGGGTGTTCTGAATGATGGGCGAAGATGTTCATTTTGGTGCATCGAGTTTATGAAGGGGAAGGACTATTCATTTGGGTGTGATATTTCAGGAAGGGGTGTGACACACCGAAAGGGCATGATGATTCGCGATGGTGACCTTTGGATTCAATACAAGAGAACAAGGACACACAACCAAAGAAGGCATATTGGCACAACAAGGAGAGAAATATTATCTCCATGATTCTAAGGTAGACTTGGACAAAGGGGGGCGAGCTCCCTCAAGGATCCATGTCTCTCCACATGGGAGGAATTGTACTACATTGAGGTGATTTTGTAGATAGATTTGGGGCAACCTCCTTTTGGGATGAATTGGGGAAGTCTTATCGCATGTTTGAGTGAGGAAGATATGAGACAGAACTGCAGGTCTATGAGAAGTCTTGCGACATAAAAAATATGGTGCGTCTTTGGTGGAGGCATGATTGGGATGGGTCGTAGGAGTTGCAAAATTTATTGTGATGGACAAATCTTGTTGTGATGAATCTGTGTATGAGTGTCTTGGTGAGGTGAGGCGAGTCATGTGACTCTACCCAAGTTGTAAATTGAGCCAATAGTTCTCATATTGTACCTTTTTCATAATAATAAGACTAGCAGGTTTCAGGAACGTTTTGTTTGGATTGCACTATATTTGTGTGTCTCTTGTTTGTTTCACAAGTGTTCTCTTCGTTTCATGGATGTATGCTTAAATGACTAAGTGTTAATACTATTAAAAAATTGTCTAAGTATACAAGATAGTTGCACTAGAGTAGGAGTGTGACTCACTTGTAGCCTAGAACGGAGTATGGGCATGCTCTAGGTGAAGAGGCATAGTTTGGATGAAGTATCCTTGGTGTTTCCAACAAGCCAATTGAGAAATTTCATGATGTCGCACACCCTCAAGAGGTGGACAATTGCAAGATTCAGGCAGGAACATTGTTGGGACGTGACAAATGGTAGAAGACCTTGTTCGTTGTGTATTTTGAAGAAGGGTTGGTGATATATTCACCAATATATCAACAATAGATGATATCAAAGCTTGAAGCAAGATCTACTAAAGTGGTGGTGACAGTGGTGATAGGGAGTAAAAAGAAGACAATTTGTTGTGAAGATAGTTTGGTGGGAATGTTCATAGACTTGGTGAACAATTCGGTGGAGCGAACTAGTTCATCATAGAGACTTTGCATCAGACTTATGACAAATGTTTTGGTTGAATTTGTAGTGGAAGGTTTATATGGGCGTATAGATTTTATAGACTGGGAGAAGATGTTTTGGTGAAACGAAGCACTTGGAAAGGGTGGGCGATCATAGAACTCATCGCAGAGTTCATCACAAAACTTGTCGCAGAGTTCATCACAGAGACAGTCTAGGCATATACTTAGTTGGCTTGATTTGCGATGGAATTAAGTGTGAGACCTATTGTGCACACCTTCAAGAGACCAGACGCAACGTTTGTTGGGTGAACCGAGAACTTGGGCGGGGCAGAGGAATGTAGGACTTTTCATGGGACTTATCATAGATATAACTGTAGAAGTGATCACAGAGGGTAATCGTGGAAGTGATCGCGAAGAGACATTTTGGGTTGTATCATGTGGAAGCACTTAGTTGAGTTAAATGAATTGACGTTACCTAGAGAAGCATCGCATCCAGGAAGTTGGTTGGGTACATTTTCATCATGACATATTCATTTCGTGCATCATCGAGAACAATAGTTGAGTTGAGTTGGGTTGTTGAATGAGTGGGTCGACCATAGCCTTCATATGGGGTATCTCTTCACAAGGTATTTTGCAATGTCTCATGTTATTCATATCTCTCATGTTATTGAAAACCCTCATGTACTTAGCATGAATCAAGATGTATGAATAAGTGTGGTCCTATGAAGCTCATTTCGTCAATTAGAATGCATTTAACATGTTTAATTTCTTCTTGAAATATACCAATTTCTTGACCATGCAAAGGCTTGAAACCTTTAATAGGAATTTGTAGGGTGGAGTGAATTGTTCAACAAACTTATGTTGAAAGCACTAATGGCAATATGTGCAAGTAGAAGTAATGATGAAGTAATTGTATTGATATCATGTGGAAAGCTAATTGTGTGGCCATTGTATTCATACCAACCACCAGGAGCATGTCCTTTGTATATGCACATATACGAAAGCATGCATATACGGAAGCCACCTTCCGTAAATTCTTTTTTCGTATATGTGTGCTTCCATATACACGCATATACATAAGTTGTTGTCCATAAATGCACATTTATGGAAGTTGGCCTCCGTATATGCACACTTATCTATATGCGCATATATGTTGACCACTTCCATATATCTTCATTTATGGAAGCATGCATATATGGAAGACACCATTATGGAATTCGCCGGCTTCTGTATATGCATCATCTATATATGCACATTTATGGAATCCATCTTCTGTATATGCGTGCTCTGTATATGCG
>JZKD02S1724602.1:10508-26181 GCA_000966675.3 Picea glauca
AATTAATATATTAAAGATTTAGTTAAAATTGTATTTAATTAATGTATAGTTAAATATATTTACGAATTTTAAAGATTAAATTATTTAAAACTTTATAAAATTTAATTATATTAAATTTATATTTAATTATACTATAATTATATTAAAATTAAAATTAAAAATTATATGTAAAATAAAATTTAATTATAATAAAATTGTATTTAATTAATATAAAATTACATATATTTACAATTTTTAAAAAATTAAATTGTTTATAACTTTATAACCTTAACCCTATTAACCTATGCATTTGCACAAAGACTATTCGTATCCAATCCCACTTTAAACGAAACGCCCACTCAAAGCATGGTTGATTGAAACCCGAAGGTTGGAGGTTGAAACTGGCACTTCACATCCACTGACCATACCCATCCGCCCATTAACAATTTTTTTTGGTTGTTATTCATATTAAAAACTCATGAAAGTCTAGTAAAAAAATGGCGGCTCACTCAAAAAAAAAAGTGAAAGAATAGTTTAAAATAGTTTATAATTGTATAATCGTAACTCTAATAACCTGGAAAATCACATTCAATTCCACCATTAATTGAAACACTCACACAAAATGGTTAATTGAAACACACAAATATAAATCAAATTACAGTGAAGGTTTTTTAAATCAAATTTGTTTTTTAATATTTGGTCTCTTATTGTTAATAAAATGTTACCTTATTATTAGTAAAACCTTACGTATTGACTACTCCATAAAGAACTTTCATGTCTTATTTTTATGCAGTACTAAATACCAATCGATGCGTATTAATTTAAAAACCAATTCCTATCAATTTCAATGGGGCCTGAACCGATTTATTGATGATACAGACTAAATCAAGAATCTTCAATCGCAATGAAATACTCGGGAAATCTCACAAATCTATCATTCAAGTGGCCATATGAATGAACCAATATTGATTTTCTGAGAGGCAGACCATAAAATTCGTGGTTTATATACAGATCAACCACTTGTTTTTTTGTATAATCGATTAAGTCTATAGGTATAATTTTTAAGTAAAAAATATAGCTTTGAGTTAAAAAAAACAGCTATAGTTATTAATTTATAACGTAACTAAACACATATCCATGTATGCTAATTTTAAAACCAATTCCGATCAATTCAATGCGGACTGAACCAATTTATTGATAGAACAAAATAAATCAAGGATCTCCACCTACAATGAAATACCCCATGAATCCATATTTCAAGTGGCCATATGAATGAACCAATCTTAATTTTCAAAGGGGGAGATAATTGAATTTGTGGTTTATATACGAGAGATTAACCATTCTTTTTTTATAGATCCAGTCTATAGTTAATCCAATATTATTCTATATTTAACAAACAAAGATATAGTTATTCAATTATAAAGTACAGGTTTAGGGTTCCACAATTGTTTATTGTTCCTATCCACTGCTCTGCGAGGTAACAAAGACAAATGTGTTAACCTATTTGCGTTACACAATTTAAAAATATGAAATTATAAAATGTAAATTTTTATTTAATTAATATATTAAAGATTTTGTTAAAATTATATTTAATTAATGTATAGTTAAATATATTTACAAATTTTAAAGATTAAATTATTTAAAACTTTATAAGATTTAATTATATTTAATTTATATTGAATTATACTATAATTATATTAAAAATAAAATTAAAAATTATATGTAAAATAAAATTTAATTATAATAAAATTGTATTTAATTAATATAAAATTACATATATTTACAATTTTTTAAAAATTAAACTAATTATAACTTTATAACCTTAACCCTATTAACCTATGCAGTTGCACACACACTATTCGTATCCAATTCCACTTTAAACGAAACGCCGACTCAAAGCATGGTTGATTGATACCCGGAGGTTGGAGGTTGAAACTGGCACTTCACATCCACTGACCATACCCATCCGCCCATTAACAATATTTTTTTTGCTTTTTATTCATATAAAAAACTCATGAAAGTCTGTTAAAAAAATGGCGGCTCACTAGGAAAAAAAAAGTGAAAGAATAGTTTAAATTAGTTTATAATTTTATAACCGTAACTCTAATAACCTGCACAATCACATTCAATTCCACCATTAATTGAAACAGCCACACTAAATGGTTAATTGAAACGCACAAATATAAATCAAATTAGAGTGAAAGTTTTTTCTATCAAATTTGTTTTTTAATATTTGGTCTCTTATTGTTAATAAAATGTTACCTTATTATTAGTAAAACCTTACGTATTGACTACTCCATAAAGAATTTTCATGTCTTATTTTTATGCAGTACTAAATACCAATCGATGTATATTAATTTGAAAACCAATTCCTATCGATTTCAATGGGGCCTGAAACAATTTATTGATGATACCGAATAAATCAAGAATCTTCAATCAGAATGAAATACTCGGGAAATCTCACAAATCTATCATTCAAGTGGCCATATGAATGAATCAATCTTGATTTTCCGAGAGGCATACCATAACATTCGTGGTTTATATACCAGAGATCAACCCCTCGTTTTTTTGTATAATCGATTATAGTCTATAGGTATAATTTTTGAGTAAAAAAAAACAGCTTTGAGTTAAAGAAAACAGCTATAGTTATTAATTTATAATGTCCATGTATGCTAATTTTAAAACCAATTCCGATCAATTCAATGCAGACTGAACCAATTTATTGATAGAACAAAATAAATCAAGGATCTCCACCTACAATGAAATACCCCATGAATCAATATTTCAAGTGGCCATATGGATGAACCAATCTTAATTTTCAAAGGGGAAGATAATTGAATTTGTGGTTTATATATGAGAGATTAACCATTCTTTTTTTATAGATCCAGTCTATAGTTAATCTGATATTATTCTATATTTAACAAACAAAGATATAGTTATTCAATTATAAAGTACAGGTTTAGGGTTCCGCAATTGTTTATTGTTCCTATCCATTGCTCCGTGAGGTGACAAAGACAAATCTGTTAACCTATTTTCGTTGCACGATTGATGTTTCTCATGTGCATTGTCTTCGTCCAAGTGAAAGATGTCGCTTCTCTCTGTGATGTTTCCTTGACCTTTAAATTCTCAACTCAGCTCGATTTTCTTCGCCATAGTCATTTTGGTGCTTTGAAACATAGTCTCTAAATCTACACTCAGCATACACTTAACAATACAAAAAATCAAATTGAAAATATGGTTATGTTCGTCACATTTTGAGACTCACTGCTATGTTCGTCAAATAGAGAGACTCAGTGTTGTGTTTGTCACATTGCAAGATTCGAGGATATATTCATCACATTCCATAAATATGGTTATGTTTGTCACATTGCAATAACAAAGCTATGTTCGACACATTGTGATAATATGGAAATATTCGTCACATAGAGACAGCGGGGCTATGTTCGTCATATTGAAACGATAGGGTTGTGTTTGACACTTTGTGAACAATATGGTTATGTTCATCACATTGCGATGATGAGGCTATGCTGGTCACATTGCGAAAAATATGGTCATGTTCATCACATTGCGATGGCGAGGCTATGTTCATCACATTACGATAATATGGTTATGTTCCTCACATTCTGACAATATGGTTATGGCATGTTATGTTCATCAGATTGTGACAATATGGTTATGCTCATCACATTGTGATAATGTGGTTATGGCCATTCATGTTTGTCACATTGTGACAATATGGTTATGTTCTTCACATTGCAACAATATGGTTATGGCCAGTGATGTTCATCATATTGCGACAATATGGTTTTCTTCGTCACATTCTGATAATGTGGTTATGGCCATTCATGTTCCTCAGATTGTAACAATATGGTTATGTTTCTCATGACATTGCAACAATATGGTTATGCTCATCACATTGAGACAATATGGTTATGGCAAGTCATGTTCGCCACATTGCAAAAATATGGTTATGTCCATTAAATTGCGAAACTCAATGCAATATTCGGCAAATTGAAAGACTCAACACTATGTTCATCACATTGTAACAAAAAATTATTTAATGAGTTATAGTTATTATAGAAGCATTTATAACAAATCATATGGATCTTTGTAGATAATGAGTTATATTGTTCTAAGCTCATTGATAACAAATCTACTTGATTTATACATTATAGATGATAATTTGTGTTTTTCTCAAGAACATTTAAAGGAAATCAACTTGTTTTACCCGTTTCATATGACAATTTATACTAATTCTAAAGACATTGATAGAAAGAATTGTGACTAATTCTAAAGACATTGATTACTTGTGATTCTTTAGAATTTTGTTTATGTGCTCGAAAAGAATTAAGAGAAGATTTCCAAGATCACCATACTTTTGTTGAGTTAAGAGGTTAGGAAGGTTGGTAGTGTGATCAATATTTTGAAAATGAGATCTAATATGGGTATAGTTTGGACAATCTAAGAGAAAGTGTTTTTCATATTCAACCTTCTGAGTGTCACAAAGGTGACACACTCTTTCATCCCATGGCATTTTAGGAATCAACCAACAACCAATTTCACTATGTAGCTCC
Organism: Picea glauca; assembly: GCA_000966675.3. Lineage (NCBI taxonomy): Eukaryota > Viridiplantae > Streptophyta > Pinopsida > Pinales > Pinaceae > Picea > Picea glauca. The sequence goes on from JZKD02S1724602.1 coordinate 15,062, forward strand.
TGAGAATTTGTTCTTATTACGCCGAAAGGCGTACACCTATTGACAATGGGCACATTTAATGATCTTTTAACATTAAATCTTAATCTTATGGTCAGCAATTGAAGATGGTGGCATATTCTTAGTCGTCCTCCCAAATCAATGGATGATATTTAATGTTCATAACTTCTTTGTATTTATGAGTGCATGCATTAACATGTTTACCTTTTCACATTGTATTTATGAATGCATGCATTAACATGTTTACCTAATCATATTAAGAAATTACTGTGAGGCCATATGCTTGCCACGTTAAGATAATTAGCAAGAATTAATATGTATGGAAATTTTTATTATAAAATCTTATGCCACGTTTTTCTTAGTATAAAATCCATTTTCGCTGGGCTATAATCCAAACTCGATGGAATACCAGAAGTCGGTTCCATCCATTACCGTGTTCGGATATGATTTAACGGATTTTCATCGTCTTTCGGCATACATCAGCCAAGGGTTTAAGTGGCTGGGCTAAAGATATATTTTCCAGTGTCCTAAAACTATAAATTTGAAATCTTAAAAAAAAAATTGAAATACAAAAGCACGATTATATAAATAATTAAAATCCATGAAATTTTGTAAAAAAAATTACAATAATTAAAATCCATGAAACTTTGTAAAAAAAAATACAAAGATGTAATTAGATTAAGAAATTATTGACCAATTGATTAACAAGTTTAGCTGATTAGTAGGGTTTAGGTTATTAGTAGAGATTCCATTTTAATATTATTAATTATGGCTATGCATTGAAGATGCTGGCATATTCTTAGTCGTCCTCCAAAATCAATGGGTTAGATTTATTGTTCATAACTTTCTTGCATTTATCAAGGCATCCGTTAACATGTTTACTTTTTAACATTTACCTACTCACATTAAAAAATTACTGTAAGGATATGTAATTGCCACGTTTAAATGATTAAGTAGGATTAAACCTAATACAGCCAAACTTTTCATATTACCACAGACATTTTTTATATTGAGTTTATATTGGAGACATGCCTTCTCAGCCGATACCTTTCGGCGTTCTCAGCCGCGAGTTAGTGGCTATGCTAGTCTTAGCAATGTTTATATTAAAAACACATTAGAATAAATTAAAGTATTAATTTAGATTAATGTACAATGTAAGATATTAATTGATTTAAAAAGAAAAAAAGAAAAAAAAAAACATCGATCATTTGAAATGGATCATTTTTTTAATGATAAAATTTTATTTAGTCAATTACAATTAGAATTTAAAAAAAAAATATTTAATTTAGAAAATAATTATAAGGCAAAATAATTAATTTTATTTACAAAATAATAATAACCTTTAAAAATATGAAATTATAAAATGTAAATTTATATTTAATTAATATATTAAAGAGTTAGTTAAAATTATATTTAATTAATGTATAATTAAATATATTTATGAATTTTAAAGATTAAATTATTTAAAACTTTATAAGATTTAATTATATTAAATTTATATTTAATTATACTATAATTATATTAAAATTAAAATTAAAAATTATATTTAAAATAAAATTTAATTATATTAAAATTATATTTAATTAATATAAAATTACATATATTTTCAATTTTTAAAAAATTAAACTGTTTATAACTTTATAACCTTAACCCTATTAACCTATGTAGCTGCACAAAGACTATTCGTATCCAATTCCACTTTAAATGAAACGCCCACTCAAAGCATGGTTGATTGAAACCCAGAGGTTGGAGGTTGAAACTGGCACTTCACATCCACTGACCATACCCATCCGCCCATTAACAATATTTTTTTTTGGTTGTTATTCATATTAAAAACTCATGAAAGTCCGGTAAAAAAATGGCGACTCACTGGAAAAAAAACTGAAGGAATAGTTTAAAATAGTTTATAATTTTATAACCGTAACTCTAATAACCTGCAGAATCACGATTCACATTCTATTCCACCATTAAGTGAAACACCCACACGAAATGGTTAATTGAAACGTACAAATATAAATCAAATTAGAGTGAAGCTTTTTTAAATCAAATTTGTTTTTTAATATTTGGTGTCTTATTGTTAATAAAATGTTACCTTATTATTAGTAAAACCTTACATATTGACTACTCCATAAAGATCTTTCATGTCTTATTTTTATGCAGTACTAGATACCAATCGATGCGTATTAATTTGAAAACCAATTCCTATCGATTTCAATGGGGCCTGAACCGATTTATTGATGATACAGAATAAATCAAAAATCTTCAATCGCAATGAAATACTTGGGAAATCTCACAAATCTATCATTCAAGTGGTCATATGAATGAATCAATCTTGATTGTCCGAGAGGCAAACCATAACATTCTCTGGTTTATATACCAGAGATCAACCACTCGTTTTTTGTATAATCAATTATAGTCTATAGGTATAATTTTTGAGTAAAAAAAAACAACTTTGAGTTAAACAAAAAATCTATAGTTGCTAATTTATAATGTACCTAAACACATATCCATGTATACTAATTTTAAAACCAATTCTGATCAATTCAATGCGGACTGAACCAATTTATTGATAGGACAAAATAAATCAAGGATCTCCACCTGCAATGAAATGCCCCATGAATCTATATTTCAAGTGGCCATATGAATGAACCAATCTTAATTTTCAAAGGGGTAGATAATTGAATTTGTGGTTTATATACGAGAGATTAACCATTCTTTTTTTATAGATCCAGTCTATAGTTAATCCAATATTATTCTATATTTAACAAACAAATATATAGTTATTCAATTATAAAGTACATGTTTAGGGTTCCACAATTGTTTATTGTTCCTATCCTCTGCTCTGCCAGGTGACAAAGACAATTATGTTAACCTATTTGGGTTGCACGATTGATGTTTCTCTTGTGTGTTGCCTTCATCCAAGTGAGATATGTTGCTCCTCTCTGTGATGTTTCCTTGATGTTTAAATTCTCAGCTCAGCTCGATTTTATTGGCCATAGTCATTTTGGTGCTTTGAAACACAGTCTCTGAATCTAAACTCAGCATACACTTAACAATACAGAAAATCAAATTGGAAAAGAAACATTTGCAGAGAGAAGGTCAAAAAATCAAATTAACCAAAAAACAACCATTTGCAAAGAGAGGGAGTAGTTATAAAAGTGATTGAGAACTTCCTATAGATTTCTTGGCCAAACTCTCCCATCCATTATTCGAACCATTATTCCTACACATTGCGTTACAACTTCAAGCAGTCGTTACAGCTTCGAACCATAATCAAGCCATTGTTACAACTTCATGACTGGCCAGGCCGGATCGATCTGCTGAAACTACCGTTACCGCCCATGAAAGGTCTGATGATTTTACTATCGATTCCGAGCTCTGGGAACTCTTGAGATTCTTCTCTGGCTTGGCAAGGTCTTCCGCGCATTTCACATCTAATTTGTTGTGGGGGTTCAAGTCGTGGAATTTTCATAATGTGGGAGGTAATGCATTGAGGTTGTGGGATCAAAAAGGAATGGTTCTCTAACATAAAAACTGTGGATTGATATAAATGTGGCATGCATACATATTGATTATTTTTAATCATTTAAACGTGTCAATTATATATGTTTAAAGTAATTTTTTAAGTATTCTTAGGTAAATGTAAAAAAGTAAACATGTTAACGGATGCCTTCATAAATGCAAGGAAGTTATGAGCAATAAATCTGGCTCATTGATTTTGGAGGACGACTAAGAATAAGCCAGCATCTTGAATGCATAGCCATCAGATTAGGGTTTAAGGTTAAATAATATTAAAATATCATTAATTGTGCTCATTTTCAATAGGTATACACCTTTCGGCATAAATACGCCTTTCGGCATAATGAACCCTAATCTGACTTTAAGAGTTTACGAGGAGATGTTCCATAGAAGCGATCTATCTGGATCATTTCCTTACCCCTTCAACCTGTAGATTATAAGAGCCTTAGCACCTGTGCCGACTAGAAGGATCATACACGATGTATCGACTGATGATGTTTCATGTAATCAATTTAATCATTGTTGATAAGGGTAAATTAAAATGCTGGATAATCGTTTTGTCTTGTGTGGAATAACATCTTGGTATGAATGTTGGGTTTTCATCTAGCGATCGTGTATTCTTGTTAAATTCTATCTAGTTCAACCTCGCTCCTTCCTTGTGGGAAAACTCAAAAGTGTTGAGCCATTATCATTACCACTTGAATTGTCATTCACGATCACAATTCCTTTTTTTGAATCTCTCGAATTTAATCCTTTTTGTTCTTTTTGTTGTGATTACAATTTTGGTTTAAGATAAATGAACTATCGGGTTGTTGCAACTCAATGGTATTCCTTGTATTAAGTTTATGACCTTTCCTTAGGGTCTAATTGGTTATCATATTTATTGTTGAAGCCTTACCTTGGAATTCCTCGTGTCAATCAGTTTATTTTCCTTAAATGTTTTCAATCTAAAACTAATTTTGAGGATATGTGCGACCTTTTTGGTCGTAACCTAATTTCATTCCTTATCCTCATTCGTTCATTAATGGAGGTATTTGTATTTGGAATCTTGTTCTTTTGTTGAATGATATTGGGTCTTCCCCAAATTTTTGAGTTGAAGGGAACATTGAGTTATTATATTCTGTCACACAAGACTGTGGTCTTCCTTATTTTTCCTCCTAATGAATGTATAGATTGTTATGCAAATTCTTACCATAGGTTAATGTGTGTCCCTTTTTAATTTATCACATGGATATCTTAAATATCTTGGAATGAATATCCTTCTGCATATTATGATTGATCAGTTTCTTCATGAAAGAATATAAATAGGATAGCTTATAAACTTATATGTTGCATAAGCATTGTTGATCTTCTTATACTTCAATAGCTATACGATGTAGTTGAATCCAGATTATATTTTTATGATTTTAATTCCTCTAAGTTTGGATAAGGGAAGTAGATACCTCCATGTTCTTATGAACAATCGCTAGTCCTGAGAGCTTAAATGGTCAAAATCAATCGGATGAATACTGGACTTGAGTGTTGCTTATGTGTCTTGGAGGTCGTAACCATGCAAGATAGGTTGGGTAGGTAGTTCCCTTTAATTTTGAGTGATATTTTAGTATTGTTTCAGTTGATCTTGATGTGTAGGTTTGTGTCAGTATTTTATGTCTGTGTTGATCAGATTATGATATTAATTATGTTAACGCAATTTTTATGTGTCATTCTTGATTATGATGATGTGTTGATTGTGCTACAAAAAATAAATAAATAATTCCCTTTTGTAAATAACTATTAGTTGTCGTAATAGAGGGGTCGTTACATATTGTATCAGAGCAGGTTCGACCTTGCTACTTGGCATCATTATGTATTTCACTGTATTAAACACTTGATTTATAATTTATATCTAATTAAAATTGAAATTTTTCCATGCAGGTAATCATGGTTAGAGGACATCGTGGTTCTAGGGGGGGAGGTCTCACGCCTCTAGTAGCATCCATGCCAGAGGGGTCTAACCCCCAAGGAGAAGAACAATTCATTGGACATGATCATATTGTTGTGGGGCATGTGGTTGGTTTGATGAGGTCCTTTCATAGGATGTTGGAGGCCCTGATTAACTGACTAGATAAAGATGAGGCCAGGGCACCTATACCCAATGAGGGTTCACAACACACTCCAAATGGTATTGATAGCATTCGCAGAGAATTCGAGAAGGTTAATTTTCTCGAGTTTATGGGTGTCGCGAACGACTTAGCCACTGAGGCATGGTTGGAGAACATGGCGATCTGCTTTTCCCTTCGTAACTACACCTCCAATATGAAAGTCCACATGGTGGTATTTTAGATGAAGGGGAGCATTATTCTATGGTGGAAGATGCTCCTAACACAACTAAACATGGACATCGAAGACATGTCATGGGAACTATTCGAGGAGAGGTTATGGGATAGGTACTTTTCAAAGGAATTCATTGAGCACCAGCTCAATGAGTTCAATGCCTTATGACAGGGTGGTCATACAGTGCCCAAGTATGAGGCCCGATTCATGGAGATTTTTAGATATGCTCCACACCTGAACATAGAGAAGCTGAAGGTCAACAAATTTGTGTCCGGCCTTAACTTCAACATTTGTGCAAAGATGAGGATATTAATGCATCAAACATTGCACGATGTAGTCTAGAAGGTCCTCATAGATGAGGAAGAGTTGACCAATAGGGTTTAGGACATGATTCCTACAAGACCGTCTGGAAAGAAGACATTGGGTAAACAACATCAGACACCAACAAAACATATATCAGGGTATCAAGACACGTCAAGATAATCTACATTTGCGACACCACGATGATCGATTCCTCAGCAGAGGACTCCCTATAGAGGACCACCACATCATGAACAATGTTGCTCGCATCAAAAACATTTTAGGCATGTTCAACAAAACAAACCAGCAGTTGAGGCTGCTAGGACAAACACTTATCCTTTGGGGACCAGGAGTACTAGACCGAAGACTGGATGTTGGACATGTGGAGAGACACATTTCCAGTGAGACTATCTCATTGAGATTGTCAGAGCGGATGGATCAGGAGGACAAACTACAGTTGGATATTTGGGCAAGGCCCACAAGATTCATGCAACGATGAATAGCCACTAGGTCGAGCACCAGTCCATTGTGCTCAAGATGTCAGGTACCATCACCAAACAAACTTTTAATATTTTGATATATTCAAATGCTACATAGAGATTTATTTCTAGTGTAACGCTAAAAAGAATTAAGGTAAAGGCAGTCGAGAAGGATGAGTTTAGATACGTAGAAATGGCTTAGGGAGACAATCAAAAGGTTGGAGGAAATATTTCGGATTGTTACATTAACTTGGAATATTTTGTAACGAAATTTGACCTATATGTCACGATCTTAGGATATTATGACATTGTGATCGGTATGGACTGGTTGGAATTGCATGATGCGATACTCAAGTGTAAGACAAAATGGTTGAGTTTGACTAATGATGAGGGGAAGAGAAGAGTGATCATAGGAAGAAACCAAGGACTTTCCTTTAGATTTGTTTCTTCCCTACAGCTACAGAAGATCTTGTGCAATGGATGTAAGTTATATGTTGTAACAATTCCAACCACTAACATGTCGAGCAACTCCACCAACAAGACACTTCACTAAACTCATATAATGCTACCCAAAAAACCTGGCCTTCCAATAGGTCGGGTAATGCTACCACGTGGAATCGTACACACACACACACATATATATATATATAACCTGCATTTTAATGAAATTAAAACACTTATTCACGATAAACAGATAATTATTGCTACCATATAGATGCAATTGAGATTAACAGTAAGTCCACATCCAACATAACACATGATACATTTCAAGTAATCCAAACATGCATTAAATACATAATTAAACACATAAATGATACTTATCTTTTAGCTAGAGTAAATATGCCAATTGCATGTAGACCTTCCACAAACCTCCCATCCTTAGACCACACTGTTCATTACTCTCAGCAGTAGGTCACTCCCGAGCTAAGACTAAACTCCATCAGGAAAGGGAATTCTAGGCTTGGCAAGGACAATGAGGAAGTTACAAAAAGAAATAGGAATGATATTTTATCCCAGGAGCCACTTATGCCCGCAACACACAGACACTCATTCCCCACACACCTGCTCCACCCCAAGAGGATACACCTTCAGTAATACAAGCCCATCAACTAGTACACCTCCCTTACCTTGGGCTTCAACAACAGGCTGGAGCAGAAGTCTCAGATTACTGTAGTTGCTACGGGAATCCTTTCCAGGAGAACTCACTTCCCAATAGACTCTCTCACCTGGGAGAGCTGCTCACAGGTCTAATAACCAGTCTTCGACTTAGCTAGAGTCAGGTATGGTTGAAATTAACAACAAAAAAAACCACAACAATGACAAAAGGAAAAATGGGTATGGACACCCGAAGAGGCAACAACCTAATGCTAATACACAACACAGCTCAGGCAACTACAATTATGTTGGGCTTCACAAGAAACAACACATGATGACTTCCTCGTTCTGGTTTCAGAGATGCGTGTGGGTAGGCAGAGGTCAGACACATAGGAAAAAATGGGTTCACGTACAGGATGGAAGAATGGCAGAACTGACTCATGTGGATGATAGAAGAATGACTTGTGAACCCCTCAACATAGTTGACACTTCATCTTTTAATTGCATGAGCTCAGGTTGACACTTGTCTTCCTGGAGCTGCATGCGCTCCATTTATATTACGTCCCACTTTCCAGAAACTTAGGATAACAAAATATATAATGTCTACCTTAGACTTCAGGAAATAATATTAAAATATTATTCCTCTAGAGGTAAGCCCCCTAGCTTATCCCCTAGGCTCAAATACTTAGCCCCCCCTTCCTTACCCTTCCTAATGGAGCTTATTGCCCCATAACACTTCTTCATGGAGGGTCTACATGCAACACTGTTTATATTTTTATTAATGATCTACATAATTACATATACAAACAAAATACCAGGCTCTTGGCCTTGGCATCTGGCTCACCAGCCTAATAAACACATAATTCTTTCATCTTACAACCACATGGCTCACCATCTTATAAGAAAAATTACAATTCAGAAGGGGCTCGGCCTTGGGGTATTACAATCCCCTCCGCTTATTTTTGCACTGTCCACAGTGCAACTTATTTACAAAGCAACAACAAGATTTCCACAATCTTAAAAAATATGCAGGTACTCTACCCGTATAACATCTTCATGCTCCCATGTTGCATCATCAAGACCGTACCAGGTCCACTGGACTTTTACAACTCGTATGGCTCGATTCTAGAGCTTCTTGCTTTTCCAGTCTAGTATATGCATCAGATGCACCTGGAAGATGCCTTCTTGTTCCACCTGAATCACATTCCAATCGATTACATGATTAGCATCAGGTATATATTTCTTAAGCAATGAAATATAAAACACATTATGTACAATCATTAATGCATGCAATGAAATCATATATGCAACTGGTCCAATCCTTTCTAGGATTTCAAATGGCCCACAAAATCCGGCGGACAACTTGGAACAGTTTCCCAGCTTCAGGGAACTTTTGTTAGCTTTTACTTTTAGAAAAACATGATCACACACTTTGAAGTCCTTGTGGATCCTATTCTTATCAAAATAACTCTTCTGCCTGTCTTGGGAAACCTTCAAATTCTTCTTAATCTTCAAAATTTGTTCTTCCATTTCCTTGAGCAACTCTGGCCCAACTATTTCTCTATCAACTAGGTTGTCCCAACTTATTTGCGTGTTGCACTTTTTGCCGTAAAGTGCTTCAAACAGGCTCATCTTCAGTGATGCTTGATACCCATTGTTGTAGGAAAATTCTACCAAGTGTAGGTAGTCTTCCCATTTATATGGTTTGTCCATCACATACATCCTTAAAATTTCTTCTATCACTTGGTTCACCCTCTTTGTCTGCCCATCGGACTTAGGATGATAAGCAGTGCTGAAGTTTAGATTCGTTCTAAACCCTTTCCATAATTTTGAGGTGAATTTTGGATCTTTTTCAGACACAATTGTCTTGGGAACACTGTGCAATCATGTTATTTCCCTTAAAAATATTTTGGCAACATAAGTTGCCTTCTGAGTAGTCTTCAATGGAATAAAATGGGTAGCTTTCGTAATATTTTTCACCATCACCATGATTGAATCATGTTTCTTGCGTGTTCTAGGAAATACTGTGATGAAGTCCATCGTCACCACTTCCCACTTCCACTCAGGGATGGGTAAAGGCTACAGTAATATTGTTGGGTGCCTATGCTCATATTTAACCTTCTAACACTCTATACATCTCGCGATGTATTCTACAATTTCCTTCTCCATACCTGGCCAATAGTAATGGCTCTTGAATGCTGCCACAATTTTTTGATATTCATGGTGCACCGCATAAGTCACATTATGCATTTAATTCAAAATCAAAAGTTTCAAGTCCTGTACATTATGTACATAAATTTTGTTCTTGTAAAGAAGTGTTCCATAAACTCTCAACTTATAACCTTCCACTTTCTTTAGCATCTTACCATGTTGTATCTTTGCTACCAACTCCATGTACTACAAATCTGCATTTGCAGCTTCCAAAATTCTACCTTTAATATCATTTTGGTACATGCTAATGGTCGAAGAATGCAACTCATGCACTCTCCTACCGAGTGCATCGGCCACTTTGTTTTCCTTTCCTTTGATATGCATGATACTAAAGTCATAGTAAGAAAGAAACGCTAACCACCTACTTTGCCTATCATTCAAAGTTGGTTGATCAAACAAATACTTCATACTGTTATGGTCTGTCCTCAGTTCAAACCTCCTTCCCATGAGGTAATGCCTCCATTTCTTTAGAGTGTGTACAATGGCTGCCAACTCCAAATCATGAGTTGCATAGTTCCTTTCATGCTCTTTCAACTTTCTAGATTCATAACAAATTACGAATCCATTCTAACTAAGGACTCCTCCCAGTCTTTCTTTACGTACATTTGTGCACACTACAAAGTCTTCATTTTTATTTGCAATCCTCAAGATTAGAGCACTGGTTAACAACTGCTTCAATCGCTAGAAGCTCTTCTCACATTCTTCAGTCCACTGAAACTTCTTCTCCTTCCTTTGCAAGGAAGTGATAGGGTGAGCTATCCTTGAAAACCCTGTAATGAACCTTTTGTAATAGCTATCTATACCCATAAAGGATCTGACTTCTGTCACATTCTTTGGCGCTAACCATTCCCTGATGGATTTTATCTCCACAGGATCTACAACTATCCCATCCTTTGAAATGATATGCCCCAAGTAATGGATCTATTTTTGATAAAATGAGCACTTGGTCAATTTGGCATACAACTGGTGCTCTCCTAGTGACGGCACCCTGCTCCTCGCGAGCACGGTCGCCCCACCAGGACCTTCACAATTCCGCGGCCCGAAGAGTTGACACTCTTCCTTCCCCTTTCGGGGTTTCGCAACCCACAATCTCTCTCACACACGCTTTCCCCTTTATAACTTGCCTGGGGAAAGAATAGGAGTCTCGCCTCTCGCGAGTCCCGACGTCGAATGTCTTTTTCCCGAGTTCCCGAGACCGAGGAAAGT
>JZKD02S1724602.1:38361-64519 GCA_000966675.3 Picea glauca
ATATGTACAAGAAATGCATGTGTAGCTAGTACATGCAAATCTCGTGCATGTACTAATAATCAAAACTGTCATCCTTTAGTAATTTATGTATGCATCCAATCCAGTCAACAAGACTGGTCTTTTATAAAAGACAACAAACAAATCAATTGTTTGAGAAATCCTTTAGTTACTATTATCGGGTTCGACAATGTTATTTTAAACAACTGTGGTTTAGTTACGAAATTATGAATATTCATATATATACATTTTTTTTTTGAAGGGAAAACATTAATTTCCACCATAAGACAGATCTCCATACTTTCTCAACTATTACTACTCATCCTTCCTCCCTAACCTACTTCCATCTCCATTCATATCCTTCCTCTGCTAGACTATCTTGGAGTGTCAACTATATTGACCTAACTCCAAATAGAACCCATAAGTGGAAGTGTCGCTATCCCGACCAAGCTTCCCTAGCAAGCATCTGACAATCATCATCACACGTCTTGGGGAGCGTGAACTAACACCATCCTCCCATAACTTCAGGTTTTGGAAGATACACAGTGGGAAATGCCTCCACCCCTCCTAATCATAACTAGGGTCCACACCCTACAATGGAGGATACACGGTGGGAAATGCCTCGACCCCTCCTAATAGAACTAGGGTCCACACCCTATAATGGAATAAACAGTGGCACCGTGTTGCTGGAGGTTTTTTCATCGTTTATTCAGTTTTGGGTAGTGTCGTCACCTGAAATCATGCACTGATCCACATATCATAGCAATGTATCCAAACCAATATAAATTTCACATATAATATTCATACCATAATTTTTCTCAGATAGTGGTCCTGATATCCACTTTCATCATCATTATCCTTTGGCTATTTCATAGCCCATAACTTGCAGATTAGTCTGTAACACAAACTCATACATTTATATGCATTATCATCATGTAACTGCATACTATCATCATTTCAATTTGGTATCCCTGTACCCATAAATTAACATCAAAGTTTTTCAATTAGAAATAGATCTCATAATATCCCATAATTCAATTTCGACATGCATTCACAAGATTATCATTTACCCAAAATAGATTGCATCATATCCAACATCATTCTAATAGTATTTTAAATATTCATAAAATTCTTCACTCTCACAATGTGTCACATCATATACATCATCATCAATAACATTTAAACATTCATAAAATTTACATGCACGTAGTAGATCACATCATATACATCATCATCAAAGAACATTTAAACATTCATAAAATTTACATGCACGTAGTAGATTGCATCATACACATCATCATCAAATAACATTTAAACATTCATAAAAGTTCATAAATTTTAAAGTTTAAGTGTATCATTTAATAGTTTCACCGTGACATAGAAAATAAAGTATATAGGCCTCACGTAATCCTTGTTGTCTAAGTCAAAAGGTGGTGTTACATACACCCCACCTTCGAGAAACATGTTCTCGAGGTGTTCAAAATAGTGAGGGATAGTCTCGCTGTAGTGTCTCAACATCTTCCCAAGTAGCAGATCCTGGACTATACTTGTCCCATTGGACCTTAACTTGGTCTACTAGACGATTAATGAGTTGTCGGACTCTATAGTCCAATATGCATAATGGTTCTACCATGAGGGTTCCCACGTCTGATACCTGCAATTCCTTCCAATTTAGTTTATGTGATTCATCAGCAACATAATGACGTAAAATAGATACATGAAATACATTATGAGTTTTATGCAAGTGGGGTGGCAGTACGAGACGATAGGCAATGGGTCCAATTTTCTCCTGGATCCTGAATGGTCCTATAAACTGAGGTGACAACTTTGTCCCCTTCCCAAACCGTATGGTACTCTTATTAAGCCTGATACGAATGAAAACCTGGTCTCCCGCTTCATAACTTTGGTCGGTCCTGTGTGCATCTGCATAGATTTTCTACCTATCTTGTGCTTCCTTTAGTCTCTGCCTAATCTGAATCACCTATTCCTCAATTTCTTGAATCAATTCTGGACCAACTGTTACTCGGTCTTCTAGTCTATCCCAACTCAATGGCATTCTGCATGGCCTCCCATACAAAGCTTCGTAGGGTGGCATTCTGATGGAGCTATGATAACTGTTATTGTAGGCAAACTCTACCAAAGGTAGGTACTTCTCCCACTGGGTTTGATTATCCATTACATACATCCTAATCATGTCTTCCATGACTTGATTTACTCTCTCAGTCTACCCATCTATTTCAGGATGATAAGTTGTGCTTAAGTTCAACTCAGTCCCCAACGCTGACTGTAAACTTGTCCAAAACCTAGAAGTGAATCTGGAGTCCCTATCTGAAATGATATTCTTAGGTATCCCGTGCAAACAGATAACTTCGCTTACAAACACACGTGCCACATCAGTGACATCGTAGATTAAAAACATCAATTTATTTATTAAACTTCATAACAGAATAATATTCTTCATAATAATAACGTTGTTAACTTAAATTTAACAACATATAATAAATTTAATAACTGATTAAAACAATTGCAAAATTTGAAATACCTCATCCTGATGCTAGTAACCTCCACTTGTCCGTTGCTTGCCTCCTTGACTGATTTTGCAAAACACTGCCCAAAACCTAGTTTCTCCCTGCCAACTAGGTAACTTCCTAGCTCCAGGATATCAACAGATATCTTGGTCCCTGTGCCCAAAACCCCCAGCAACCCCGATGCACTGATACAATCCCACTCCCAAAATTTCACCTTTTTCTGCAAATCCCAGATCTCCCAAAATCCATCCACAACCTCTCATAGAATGGCCTCCCATCAAAATCCTTCCCTTCCTTATCTCTCCTTCACCGACTTCCCCCCACCTCATTTACTCCCTACCTAACTCATTTATTCCCTTCTTATCCTTTCCCATTAATGCCCCTTATCCCCTTTATTTAATATCTTATCCCTTGTAGTTAATATGTTATCCCGTATTGGGTACATAAATTAATTTAATAATATAATTTATTATCCTTCTTTTATTTATTTACCTTATTAATTAATGAATTAATTAATACTTAAATTAATCATTAACAATCATGAATAACTAATTAATAATAATTAATTAATTAATGTTTTTTTTAAGAAATAATTATGGTTTAGCTAATCTTTTACGACAGTTATATTATTAAATTAATTATAATTAATAATCATGTACACCTATTTAAGCAGGGTCGTTACATTCTTTGTGGAGGGTCTACATGCAAAAATGTTTATATTTTTATTAATGATCTGCATAAATACATATACAAACAAAATATCAGGCTCCTGGCCTTGGAATCTGGCTTACCAGCCTAATAAACACATAAGTCTTTCAACTTACAACCACTTGGCTCACCAACCTATAAGAAAAATTGCAATTCAGAAGGAGCTCGGCGTTGGGGTATTACATATGTTATATTAGTGCTAAATGAAAAAGGGAGAGGTGAAAGGATTAGAAAACCTTCTGGTAGTACGAGAGTTTGTTGATGTATTCCCAAAAGAGTTGTCGGGTTTGTCGCCCAAAATAGATTTGGAGTTTATAATCGACTTGAAACCTGAAACTGAACCGATAGAAAGAACATCTTATCGGATGTCAACTCCTCAGTTACAAGAGTTGAAAATGCAATTGAAGGAGTTTTTCGACCTAGGACTTATATGTCCAAGTGTGTCACCTTGGGGTGCACCTGTTATTTTCATAAGAAAGAAGGATGGGTCATGGAGACTTTGTATTGACTACCGTCAATTGAAAAAGGAGATGATCAAGAACCAATATCCATTGCCAAGAATAGACGATTTGTTCGATCAAATGAAAGGCAAAACAGTGTTTTCAAATACCGACTTGAGATCAGGTTATCACCAGTTACAAATTAAACAGGAAGATATTCCTAATACCACATTCAATATGAGGTTTAAACATTATAAGTTTATCGTTTTCTCATTTGGACTGACAAACGCCCCAGGGTATTCATGAGTTTGATGAATGGGATGTTCCACAAATACCTGGACAAGTTTATTCAAGTATTCATTGATGAAAATATTGATATATTCACGAACGACGGAAGAACATGAAGAACATTTGCACTTAGTACTACATTGTTTACGAAAACACAAATTATATGGGAGACTGTCAAAATGCTCTTTTTACCAGTTGAGGATTCATTACTTAGGGCATGTTATATCCGTCGAAGTCATCATTGTGGATCCAACAAAGGTAGAGGATATTATGGAATGGCCTATGCTAAATAACGTACCATAAGTATGTAGATTTATGGTTTTAACAATATATTACTGACATTTCATTGAAGGTTTTTCGAATATAGCAAATCCGATCATGAAATTGCAGAAAAACAAAAAGTTTGTATGGAATGAGAAGTGTGCAGAATAATTTCAATGACTCAAGGGGTTGTTGACGATAACACTGATACTAAGGGTCCTTGACATGGACAAAGAATTCTTTGTATGCACAAATGCATCCAAGGAAGGATTAGACGAAGTCTTGATGCAAGACGGTCGCGTGATCACTTACATCTCAAGGAAATTAAAAACGCATAATGAGAACTATGCCACACATGATTTCAAAATATTGACCATTGTGTATGCATTGAGAGAGTGGAGACACTATATGATTGGATGGAAATTCGAACTAAAAAAATATCATTGTGGATTGCAGCACATATTTACATAGAGTGACTTGAATGTGCGACAATGGAGTTGGTTAGAATTGCTTAGAGAATACGATTTTGAGATTACATACAAAAAATGAATAGTGAACAGAGTGCCAGATACGTTGAGTTAGATACCACACATTTTCTCGATAATACCTATTCAGATGAATCTTCGAAGAAGGATTCTAACTATACAGTTCAACGATGACTGGTATAAAGAAGCTATGGAAAATATCGAACAAGACACCATGATTATACCAAGGTTTGAAGGTTATACATTGGACAATGACAGATTGGTGAGGTATAATAACCGGATTTACATACTGCCTAATGATGAATTGAGAATTTTGATCTTAAGAGAATATCATAGAGAAGTGTACATGGCTCATCTAGGATTCACGAATATGATAGAAGATCTTAAGCCCTTATTCTTCTGGAAAGGAATGAAAGCGAACAAAGTTAGTTACACGGTGATATGTATAGAATCTCAGTGAGTGAAATCTGAACATAGACATCTGACAGGATTACTAAAGCCACACATCATTCCAGAATAAAAATGGGAGGTCATTTCGATGGACTTTATTTTTGGATTTCCACTGACGGCAAGGAGGCACGACTCAATTTTTGTGGTAGTTGACACTTTGATGAAGAGTGCACATTTTATTCCTATGCATATGACGTATCGGGCGCTAGACATCGCTAGAGTTTTTATCAGTGATCTTGTGAGGTTACATGGCATACCAAGAAGGAGAATATATGATCGAGAATTGGTGTTTACATGATGATTTTGGACTAGTTTCCAAGAGGCCTTGGAAACACAACTTAATTTTAGTATAACGTATCACCTTGAGACCAATGGGAAGATAGAAAGAACAAACTAAATTTTTGAAGATATGTTGCGTATGTATGTGATGGACCAACAAAAGAATTGGGAAGAGTTCTTGTCACTGGTAGAGTTTGTGTACAACAAAAACTTTCAATGTACCTTTAAGATGGCATCATTTGAGTTTCTTTATGGGAGACTGTGTCAGGCACCTTTGACATGGGATCGACTTGAGGATAGGACCTTGGTAGGACTAGAAGTGATCCAAGAGAGGTAAGAACAAATGCAAATGATAATACAAAGGATTAAACAAACAAAAGATCAAAAGAAGAGTCATGCTAATGTGCATTGGGTTGACCACCATTATGAAGTTGGCAACCGAGGTTTCTTGTGGGTGAAACAACATAAGAGTTTGATCAAGTTTGGAAAGGGAGATAAACTCTCTCCTAGGTTTGTGGGACCTTTCAAAGTTGTAGAAATGAAAGGACCCATGGCCTATCGACTAGCCTTGCCTGATTCTTTGAGGTGTATGCACAATATATTTCATGTATCTCTTTTGAGACATTATGTTAGTGATCCCACACAAGTGATTGATATGAGTTATTTGTAGGTGTCAGATAAGGGTGCACTCACGATGGAGCCAATATGCATTCTAGACCATCACATTCGACAACTACGACGCCAAATAATCAATCAGGTCAAGGTCCAGTGGGACAATTATAGTCCACACTTGGCTACCTAGGAGGATGCATATGATATGCACCAACAATTTTCGTATGTGTTTGATATATTAGACATATAGATCTTGTCAGATAGTTTTATTACTGCATTTTTTATATTTTAAAACTTTGAGACAAAGTTTAAAACAAGAGGGGGTGTATGTGACATCCCGCTCTTGCGAGCACATGTTATCGACTTATTCTTTGAGGACACTTGCGTGCAAGTGATCTGGTTATAGTACATGGTTATATATGTTCCTTATGCATTTTTATGATGATGTTGATGGTTATGATTGATGTTATTGATATATCCATATTGATAGATGATATTGATGAGTTTTCCCCGACTGTGCAAGACATGGATATAATTTGGATGATGATGGAATCAATGGACCTCCTTGGACTCCAAATTGAGTCAAGGAGTGAATTGTATTGGTTTGAGTATTTCATTTATGCATATGTGAAATATGATCGATTATAGTAGGATGTAGGCTGACAGTTTCTCTCTAATATGACTCACATAAAGAGTAAAGGAGCCATGCACATAGACTAGATATTGAGGGAGAGGTGTGGCAACATCCCTGTCATAGCCTATTAGCACTCTCATCGTGGCTCTAATTGTAGGTTAACAATTACCTAGTTCGATAAGTCCACGATGTTGTGACGACAGACTAAGACAGTCGTTCACGAATATTTTTAAGGGGTGCTCAATAGGGCAATTTCCTTATTCCTTAGAAGCCCTTAGTCTCTCAGAGTGTTGACTCCACGGGTTGAAAAACTACCAAAACTAGTAAAAAGGCGAGTGGCACCCTTAGATGCATGGGAATGCGTCTTGAAGGGCACGTTGCGTGAGTTAAGAATAAAATTGAATCAACGAATCTAGGTGGCCTAGAAAACCTTGAACTAATAATCAAACCTTGTAAAATATTTAAGCATTGTCAGATTTAATTAAATAATTAAGGATTGAAATTATTAATCGTAAATACCAAGTGGAAGTCAAATCCTATTAAAAAATTAAGCGTAAATAAATTAAAGAATTAAGTAAAACAAAATGAGGTAAAACAAGATGAGAGAATGTGTATGCATATAAAGGAATCTAGAGTATAGTTAACACTAGTCTAACTAGAGAAGAATCATATTTTAATGCAACTCTGATTTAGTAAGGTGTTAGTCATTAATTGGGAATAAGCAGAATCAAGAGACAACTAGGAGTGATTTAAGGAGCGCTTTCAAGAGCGCTTTCAGGAAAGGTGAGGGAAAATGACTTTAATTAAATTAAATTGAGAAATTTACTTGTGCAACTTGGGGAAAGGATGACAAGTTTACAGGGGGATAATTCTAAATTATTTAATTACAAATCAAATTAATTGTGCAAGTGGGAAGGTGTAATTAAGAAAACTCTTATAAAGAAAATGAAAAAGAGGAAAAAAAAAACATAGGGGTTATGTGTAAGGTTGTGCTGGAGAAATTTTGACTAATTTTACTTGTGAGAGTTGGGATACCCAGCTTGAGAGGGAGTGATGGCTCTACCTAGCGAGGCGAGCTTGATGCTAGAGTATTTTTAAGAGTAGCCCTAGTGTTGGTTGGGAGCTACTCAAAGATTAGAAAGCCGAAGGTTAGAGGGATGCCACTTGCCGAGACTGGTCTTCGTCTTCGGTTACAGTATTTTAATTGAGATTTGCATTTGTATTTACTTTAATTCGTATATATGTTTAGAAATTTATTGTGACTTGTAAAGGATTTTCTGATACGGTATTGGCAAGATTTCTTGATGGAAAGGATTTTCTGATACGGGATTGGCAAGATTTCTTGATGGGCTACATAATATAGAAAGGAATTTCTAAATGATGGTCATTCATATTCTACCAAATAGATTAGCGTTCCTTGTTCCGCTGTCCTTTCATGGATTTCTGTGTAGATGTTGCCATGAATTTTAACTAGGTTATTTTTGGAATTCAAACTATGGAAATCCCTATAGGGTTCATGGCTTAGCGATACATGGGATTTCTGTGTAGATGTTGCCATGAATTTAATTTGGTTATTTTTGGAATTCAAACTATGGAAATCCCTATAGGGTTCATGGCTTATGGATACCTTTTGAATAACATTTCTCTCGCATCTACCCTAAAAATATATATATTCTTACAGGAGGTCAGAAGTTCAAATCCCTTGGTTATGCTTACCCAACCAACTCTTAATCTACCACCAGACTTCCTTTGATGTTCACTGCTAGTGGAGTCTTAGAAAAATGTTGAACGATTTACGTACTGTGATAGTCATCATCGGAATGTGATCCTCGTTAGTCGTTGTATGAAGTTCTGCCTACATAATTTTATTGAAGCTGAGGATTAATCCAATGCACCAAAATCGTATTTCATATGCCTCTAAGGCTTAGCTATTTATTGGAATGAATTTTCCATGGCAACTCTCTCAAATATATTGCTTGGAATTCGTAAGCCATGTGTGGGGTTGCCAACAAGTTAACAATTGTCCTGATTCCAACTTAAGGAATGGAGGCGCTACCCTTGACGAACACTCAGAATTTGGATCTTCTCATTAGCATATTTAAAGTGAAAGTCGTGGGTGTTCGTTTCTACGTTACATTACTAAGGTGATTGTTGTATGGTGCCTTGATTTATCGAGCTCTCCCTTGGGTGCCCAGATCCGAGATAATTTGTGTGATAACAACTCAAGAATTATTAATTTTTCTTTCGGTTAAAATACTTTGGGCTATACCAATGCCTCTGTTAAGTTTAAAAAGAAGCGCTTCAAAGAAAGTTTCCAACTGTATTGAAATATATTTTACTACCCAGCTCAGGAAATCTTCCTTTCAATATGATTATATGGGTGGGTGTTTGGGACAGATTTTATTGTGACTGATTCGATATTTCTGTTTCCTCTGCCAAAATGTTGAGCCACTATTTTACTGGCCGACTAATGGAAGTTCCTTCAACACATAAATATTTGTATCATTCCAAATATTGAATTTCCTTGGCTTCCACGCCAGATTATGATATAGTAAAAAGAAAATCCATTTATTACTTTTCTCAGTGGATGGGTGAATAAATTGATGACTTCTACCTTGTTCTTAAACCTTATTTCATTGATGTATTGTACAGTGTAGTAAAGTATAAAATACACATGGTTATCAAAACCGGTTCACTAAAAGCTAATTATGAAGTGCCCCAAGAACAACGAAACTCTCAGGCGCTGGTAGTTATGTTAGCGGACGATGTTTGATGGCTTCTGAATCAGATCCTGGACACAAATTAATGCTTGAGAGAAGGACTTTCCTTTGTATATATCCGAACCCCAGTCTTCCTTTAGGAGTTTACCAGAAGGTGTTGTATAGAATCAATCTATCTGGATCGTTTCCTTACCCCTTCAGCCTGTAGAGTCTAAGAGCCTTAGCACTAGAAGGATCATACACCAGTTACTGACTTATGACGTTTCCTGTAATAAATTTAATCGTGTTTATTACAGGAAACGTCATCAGGGTAAATTGAAATGATGATGATAAGGGTAAATTGAAATGATGGATAATCGTGTTTATCTTGCGTGGAAGAACATCTGGCGATAGTGTATGAATGTTGGGTTTTCATCTGGCGATCGTGTATTCTTGTTAAATTCTATCTAGTTCAACCCCGCTCCTTCCTTGTGGGAAACCTCAACAGTGTTAAGCCATTATCATTAGCACTTGAATCGTCGTTCATGATCGCAATTCGTTTTGTTGAATCCTCTGGATGCCCTCGAATTTAATCCATGAAAATCCGTATTTTTGTTGTGCTTACATTTTTGGGTTAAGATAAATGAACTATCGGGTCACTGCCAATCAATGGAAGTCCTTGTATTCAATTTGTGACCTTTCCTTATGGTCTAATTGGTTATCATATTTATTGTTTAAGCCTTACCTTGCCATTCCTTGTGTCACTCGATTTATTTTCCTTAAAGGTTTTCAATCTAAAACTCATTCCGAGGATATGAGCGACCTTTTTGGTCGTAACCTAATTTTATTCCTTATCCTTATTCGTTCCTTAATGAAGGTATTTGTATTTGGAATCTTGTTCTTGTGTTGAATGAGATTGGGTCTACCCCAAATTTTTGAGTTCAAGGGAACACCGAGTTCTTATATTCCATCCCACAATACTATGGTCTTCCTTATTTTTCCTCCTAATGAAGGTATAAACTGTTATGAAAAGTCTTACCATAGGTTAGTGTGTTTCCCTTTTTACTTTATCACATGGATATGTTTAATTTCTTGGAATGACTATCCTTGTGCATATTATGATTGATCAGTTTCTTCATGAAAGAATATAAATAGGATAGCTTATGAAATTATATGTTACGTAAGTGTTCTTGATCTTCTTATAAATCCCTTCAATCGGTGTACGAAGTA
The DNA here is from genome assembly GCA_000966675.3 of Picea glauca. Classification (NCBI taxonomy): domain Eukaryota; kingdom Viridiplantae; phylum Streptophyta; class Pinopsida; order Pinales; family Pinaceae; genus Picea; species Picea glauca. The sequence goes on from JZKD02S1724602.1 coordinate 48,973, forward strand.
GTTCAATCCTGATTATATTTTTATGATTTTAATTCCTCTAAGTTTTGTTAAATGGATGTATGACGCAATTGATTGCCCGATTATTGCTCTTCATGTTTAGACTCCTTTCTGTTAAATATAATGTAACCTCAACAAGCTGACCAATTGTCATGGCCAGTTGTACTTTTTATTCTTGATTCTCTTGAGCCTATTTAGCTCAGCTATTTCCCTTTGCATACTAACTTCTTCATCATCTTCTTCATGTACTGTTTTGTACTCTTCTTCATATATTCTAATATACTTTTTTTGTTCTATTATTTCTCTCTGCATTTCTTGCTTCACAATTTATCATGGTATCATAGCTACAGTAGTAAGCCTCTTCACACAAGCTGGAGAGAAACACGATCCTCAAATAACGCAGAGCTTCACGAACCTTGAGAGCATTTTGACACAGACTTTTCACAAGGCTTGGAGAGTTGTCCATCGTACTCTCGAAAGATCCTCGCAGGAAAATTCCACGAGAAAGAAGACCGTCATACGCTCAAAAGATCAGCGTAAGAAGCTCATGCATCAAAGCAAAGTGTACATCACTCGAAAGATCGAGGAAGAAGAGAGTGCAAAAGAAGAAACTTTAAAGATTCTTATAATTTTCAAGAATCATCAAAGAATTCACGAAGAAGACCTTCAGAAGGCATGAACGTTGAAGATTTCATGGAATTCGTTCAAATTTGTGAAATATTGTTGCAGAAGAAAACATCGTTTAAAGCATTTTGGAAATCACTCAAATCTGTTAAAGACTACAGCATACAACGCCAAGCTTTAAAGAATCCATGTATTTCTTTCAAATCTTTGAAAGATTCATGAATCTTTCTTCCAGAGAAGCAAAGAACGCATCTCATGTGCAAAGAACAACCATTGAGACCATAAGATTCGTCCTCTAAATGGATCCATAGCGGGAAACTAGTTCAAAAGGGACGAAGACAGCACGGAAAATATGAAAGAATTTCAGCCATCAGATCTTGTGCAAAGGACCGACAGATGTTGGATCAGTGAGAAGGTGGACGAGGTTTAGTCCTCTGAAGCACACAAGAGAAATTTCGACTTGTGAAGTCGCGAAATCCTGAAATCATTTGGACCATCCATCAAGAAACACATGGTGAGATCTCGTCATTTCGTTGACTCTTAAGGTGTAAAGGTCAGAAGACTGTCGTGAGAATTCACGAATCGCGAGATCAGAAGCTATTTTGGACTATTGGATCGCGAAAGATCATGAGTCATCGATCTTATCCCATTACAAAATCGGGGATCAGGAGTTGGACGAGCGAAGGAGACTGCTCTCCAAAACCCCGATACGCAAAATCCTGACATCAAAAATCGTGAAATCTCAAAAAGATCACGGTCGTCCATTTGTTTGGAAATCGTGAATAAACCATCGACATATCGGCGATCGGGGTTTCAAGTTGACAGAGGATTTCTGTCATCAGGTGTTGCAAGTCATGAAATCGTGAAACGACCATGACTATCCATCTTGAGGGGACATGTGGCAACAATATAGGCCTTCGGGGAAAGTCCCGAAAGGAAAGGGCCATCGGCATATCGAGATTCAGTGTTTCACGAATCATGAGGACAAGAAGCACGAGCATTTCAGAATTGCAAAGTCTGAAATCTCGAAAGGAGGAAAGCTCCGTTATGGGGCTCAGTTGATGTCATATCGTCAAAATGAGGGATCAGGAATCTCCACGGTGAAACCCCTAAAGTAGACTTGAGCCGTCCATCTATTGGGACACATGGCAGAGATCGAGGCCTTCGAAAAAAATCCCCATAGGAGAGTCCATCGGCATTACGAGATTCAAAAAATCGTGAATCCTAAAGATGAGACGTCCAGAGCATTTATAGTCTTAAAATCGCGAGAAGAGACCAGGAACGTCCATCATAGGAGGATGCATGGAGGAGATCAAAGCATTTGGAAAATTTCCTGAAAGGAAAAGAGGTATGACTGTGGTCTTGTGAGAACTGGTCACATGGACTAGGGAAAATCCAGGAGGGGCTAAGGCGAGAAAAGCCATATCGAGAAATCGGTAAATCGGAGATCGGGGATTCAAGAGGACAAAGAACCAGAAAATCCCATAGCGCTTTAACCTTTCGGCGTGTGGTCACATTGATCAGAGACTAAGGGTCAATTCAAGGCCGATAAGCTCTCATCGACAATCGGTGTTTCGACAATCGAAAGTTGGAGAGTTCAAATGTTTCATCTAACGGAGTTCTGAAACCACTGCAAATTACACGCAGGAGACAGGTAAGTAAGAATTTTTCTTCTGTTTTGTTGAATTCCTTAAAAGATGTCGACGTCTAGCAATTTAGGACCAACACAGCGTCCGGTTCTTCTTGGAAAGAACTATGATTTCTGGTCTCTTCAGATGATATCCTTCTTGCAAGAACAAGAGTTTTGGGATATAGTGGATCATGGATATGTGGAACAAGATCCAGCAGACCTGTCTACCATGACTAATCAACAGAAATTGCTCAAGCAACGCAGAGAAACATAGAAAATAAAGCTAAATTTTGGATTCAAAATTCTGTGGATGACTCAATTTTTTCAAAAATCACAAGCGTTGGTACTTCAAAACAGGCCTAGTACATCCTTAAATCTTCCTACCAAGGAAATGACAGGGTCAAAAAAATTAAACTGCGGACCTTGAGAACGTAATTCGAGACTTTAAGGATGACAGAGTCTGAAAATGTGGATCAGTTCATGACCAGAGTCATGGGCATCATGAACCAGATCAGATTGACTGGTGAAACCATCACTGATCAATGCATTATTGAGAAAATCCTCAGAAGTTTACCAAAGAAATTTGAAATGGTTGTAACAAAAATCCTTGAATCCAAGGATCTATCAAGTTTTTCAACAAATGAATTAATTGGTTCTCTGGTGACAAATGAGACCAGACTGTATCTCACAGATGAGTCAATCTCTAATGCTTTCAAAACTCAATTCTCCTTCAGGAGAGGGAGAGGCAGAGGAATAAGTAGAGGTCACCAAGGAAGAGGGATCAATCAAAGTAACCCTCACTCCAGTGGAGGTAACAGACAACAATATTCGAATCAAAATTTCCAAGGTCAAAGACATCAGCAACATAATCAACATCAGAATTTCCAGCCTCAAAGAGGCATGGGGAGAAGATCAAATGACAAAACAAGCATACAATGCTATTACTGCAAAAATTATGGGCACTATGAATCTGAATGTAGGAAGAAGAAAGCATATCAGCCCTCCGGAAGAGCACATGTGTCAAATCACACGGGAGAAAACTTAGGAGGGATGTTTCTTTCGTGCCACAAGACTGAACAACAACCTAAAGATCTCTGGTTGTTGGACAGTGGATGCAACAATCACATGACAGGTAACAAAGATTTACTTTCATGCATTTATTCTTCAATCTCATCTGATATTACACTTGGAAATGATTTCTTAGTCAAAGTTCAAGGAAAAGGAACTGTTCCTATTCTTACAAAACAAAATGTAAAGAAAGACATAAACAATGTCTATCATGTTCCAGATTTGAAACATAATTTTCTAAGTGTAGGACATCTCATTGAACATGGATATAAGGTACTTTTTGAGGGATCATCTTGCAAGATATATGACAAAATCCCAAGCAAAAAATTGATTTCTGAAATCCACATGACTCAAAATAGGATGTTTCCCCTTACCCTCAGAACTGCAAATCTGATTCAACCATATGCACAAAGTGCATCCACCCTGAATGAAACTATGGTTTGGCATACAATATTTGGACATCTACCATTTCAGAGTCTAATTCTTCTTCGGAAGAACTCCATGGTCAAAGGTCTTCCTATCTTTCAAGAGAAAATTCCCCCATGTGAGTCTTGCATACTTGGAAAACATAAGAGAACTAGTTTTCCATATTCTTCCAATCAAGCCAAACAACATCTTGAACTTGTTCACACTGACCTATGTGGACCAATGCAAATAGATTCCATAGGTGGCAGCTTTTATTTTCTAACATTTATTGATGATTTAAGCAGAAAAATATGGATCTATTTTCTCAGACACAAGTCTGAAACTTTTGCAAAATTCAAAGAATTCAAGGCAAAAGCTGAAAAACAGAGTGGCAAATATATCAAATCACTCAGGTCAGATGGAGGAGGAGAATACAACTCCAAATAATTTGCAAATTTCTGCAAATCACAAGGCATTATCATGCAAACAACAACCATGTCTACTCCACAACAAAATGGAGTGGCTGAAAGGAAAAATCAGACAATAATTAATATGGAAAGAACACTTCTTAAAGAGAAAAGTTTGTCAAATACTTTTTGGGTTGAAGCAGTACCATGCTCTGTTTATCTCCTGAATAGATTTCCAACCACAAGTCTAAAGATGAAAGTTCCCCAAGAAGCATGGAGTGGGACAAAGCTCAATGTTGCACATCTAAGGACATTCAGATGCATAGCATACACTCACATACCTTCCGAATTAAGGAAGAAAATTGATGACAGAAGTGAGAAATGTATTTTCACTGGATATAGTGAAACATCTAAAGCTTACAGGATTTACAATCGAATCACCAAGAAACTAATTCTCAACAGAGATGTACAATTTCTAGAAAATCAATTATGGAATGATTCATAAAATTAGCAAATGGACAGCCAAAATCCATTGCTGCCAAGTTCTGAAAACGCAGAAAATTTAGGATAGCAAGTACCTCAAACTACTCTTCCAATATTTCAGGTACAAAGACAACCTAAAAATTCTCAGGATAACTCAACTTTCAGAAAAGAGTCATTCTTTGAACCACAAAATCAAAGAACTCATTTTTGAGGGAAATCCATCAGCAGTTGGATGACTTTGAACAACACAACTTTTTTTCTTTAATGTCATGTCAACCTACATCCTTCAAGGAAGCAGCTAAGGATCCACATTGGGTTCAAGCCATGAACCAAGAAATTGACTCCATTGAGAAGAACAAGACATGGTATCTTGTTGATTTTCCAAGTCACAAGAAGAGTATTGGTGTCAAGTGGGTTTACAAAATTAAACTCAATGAAAAAGGGTAGATTGAAAAACACAAGGCAAGATTTGTTGCCAAAGGATTCTCACAACAATATGGTACTGATTATGGTGAAACTTTTGCTCCAGTAGAAATATTAGACACTGTAAGGACTCTATTGGCCATAGCATCCCAACACAAATGGAAAGTTTACCAGATGGATGTCAAGTCAGCATTCCTGAATGATTTCTTAGAAGAAGAAGTTTATGTCGATCAACCACCTGGATTTGAAGTCCAAGAGCAGGGAGCCAAAGTATATCGGTTGAAGAAAGCCTTGTATGGCTTAAAGCAAGCTCCAAGAGCTTGGTACAGCAAAATTGACACTTATCTGATCAAAAGTGGTTTCAGCGGAAGCCAAAATGAGCCAACTCTTTACACCAAAACAGAGCAACACGGAAAAATTTTGATTGTATGTTTATATGTTGATGACATGATCTATATGGGAAATATTGAGTTAACATATTTTAAACATGCCATGCAATCTGAGTTTGAGATGACAGATCTTGGCATCATGAAATATTTTTTAGGGATTGAGGTTAATCAATAAACCAATGGCATTTTTTTTTGTCAACAAAAGTATGCAACAGACATCATCAAAAGATTTTGCATGGAAGGATGCAATCCAGCAGAAACCCCTATACCCCTAGGCACAAAATTGAGCAAGAATGATGAAGGTCCTACAATGGACTCTACCCTGTACAAAATTTTAGTAGGAAGTTTGTTGTATCTTACAACAACCAGGCCTGACATTATGTATGCATCCAGCCTTGTTTCTAGATTCATGGAATCCCCCAAATATTCTCATTGGAAAATGGCAAAACGAATTCTGAGATATGTTGCAGGAACTCTCATTTTTGGCTTATGCTACACTAAATATGATAGTAATCAACTTTCTGGTTACACAGACAATGATTTTGCAGGTAGCCTAGATGACAGGAAAAGAACATCTAGACATGTTTTTCAATTGGGCACAAACCTAATCTCATGGGCATCAAAGAAGAAACCAATTGTTTCAATATCTTCTGCAGAGGTAGAGTATGTCATTGCTACCTCAGCTTCCTTTCAAGCTGTGTGGCTGAGAAGAATATTAAAAGATATGTCACATACAGAAAAGGATCCAACTCCTATTTTTTGTGAGAATACTTCAACAATTTCTCTATCCAAAAATCATTTGTTTCATAAGAAAAGAAAACACATTGACACTCGTTTTCATTTCATACGTGAGCTAGCCAATAATGGTAATATTGTACTACAATTCTGTGGTTCTCGAGATCATATTTCTGATATATTTACAAAGCCACTAGCAAAATCGGTTTTTGATTTTCAAAGACAACACTTAAACATAATCAGTGCTGATTTCTGTAACTGTTGAGTTTAAGAGGTAGTGTTAAATATAATGTAACCTCAACAGACTGACTGTACACTGCCAGTTGTCTTGGCCAGTTGTACTTTCTATTATTGATTCTCTTGAGCCTATTTAGCTCAACTATTTCCCTTTGCATACTAACTTCTTCATCATCTTCTTCATGTACTCATTTTGTACTCTTCTTCATATATTCTAATATACTGTTTTATGTTCTATTCTTCCTCTCTACATTTCTTGCTTCACAATTTATCACTTTCCACCTTATCAATGGATTGTTGGTGAACTAAGAATTATTGTGTACATAGCTTAAAATAGTTGATCCTTTAACTTTGTTAAGGGAATATATTACACAATATGGTATTATACCATGATGTTATTTCTATTGAACCCTTCACTATTACAATTATTGGTTATAACAATATAGGGATATAAGTGCAATTCTCTAGTTATGATTGATATTATTTATAAGTATAGGATCTTGATATATAGTTGGTAAGTATAATTAATCTGATTATATACTGTTTATGCACTAGAATTGAGGTTATTGTAACATTGGTAGAAATACTTATACTGTAGAATAATGGAAAATTATAGTACTAGTAGTGAAAGATTTGATTTATAGATTGTGAAATCTTCCTTGTCATAAGAGAATGTAATTATGGGTTATATATTTTACTTTATGATAGTTATGTTTCAAGTTGAAGTTCATTTATCTACCTAATTTAGTCATTCATATTTGGATGGAATTAAAGATAAATAGATCATATTATGTTGAATTTTTCAGTCTGTGAGAAAGAGATTTATTTTTAATTATTGATGTTGAATTCGAGGATTGATGGTTATACTAGGTTTGAATAAGGGAAGTAGATAACTCCATGTTCCTCAAAACAATTTCTAGTCCTTATACTTTAAATGGTGAAAATCAATCGGATGAATCTTGAACTTAAGCGTTGCTTATGTTTCTTGGAGGTCCTAACCATGTAGGATAGGTTGGATAGGTAGTTTCCTTTAATTTTCAGTGACATGGTTGATCCATTTTAGTATTGTTTCAATTGATCTTGATGTGTAGATTTGTGTGTGTATTTTATGACTATGTTGATTATATGATGATACTAATTATGTTAGTGCATTGTTTATATGTCATTCTTGATTATGATGATGTGTCGATTTCATTGCTATTAATTATGTTGCGATGCCTTAATTTTTCCAAATGCGAAAAAAAAAAATCTCTTTTGGACATCTCTATTCATTGTCGTAACAAAGGGGTCATTACATAAAACTTGTGATATATTATCATGACCAATATTTACAATGAATTCATTTCAAGTTCAAGAGTTTCACCTATGAAGAGGATCACCATATTCACTTGATGAATAACATAGCATGAATTTTAAAGGATTATTAGTGAATCTAATCTATGCTCATATGATAATAGGTATGTTATTGTGGGAACTATTAAAAATGTGTTTGAAGGAGAGGTTAAATTGTATTTATTATGGTATTAATATTTATAAAATCTTCACACAATATTGCATCCACATTAGTCCATCAAAGGGTTCTATAATAATCTAACATATTGAACAATTGGTGCACCTTAGTGGTGCCTCGTTAGATGTAAATTTGAAATAAATTTCATTTGTGGTAGAGGTGGATAGGTGAAGTGCAATAAATGATCCACTTCCACAATTGCAATATCCCATTAACATGAATTGTTTAGATAAAATATAGTGACATTAAGACCATCTAATCACTATAAATGGTGATTGCATAATTCATATGATTGGTTTGTAATACAAATAGGCTCAATTGAAGATGAAGATGAATACTTATTCATAAAACAATTAAGAAATGAAAGATTTTGTAAAAATGCATGTCTTTCTAAAATACCCTATGGTTCATTAAATGATGGGTGGAACTTTATTAAAGTTACTAAAGGTAATAATGAAATAAAAGACATTGTGTATAATTCATTAGAATCAAAAGTAGCTATAAATAGGGGTGACAACAAAAAGGAAATGAGCTTCCTTAAAATGAAATTTGATAGCATTGAGGTTTTCCAAAATGCATGGTATAAATCTTTTGGCATAGCAATATCCACCTTAGTTAGTTACAATAATAAATTCCTAAATGGAAACACAAACATAGTAAATAGAAATTGTGGGTTAAAAAAAACAGGAATAATAGCTCTCCTTTGAAAGATAGTGTATGAAAATTAAATGTAATTCCTTATGAAACATGTTCATTGCACCACAATGGAACAAGGAAAACACTCAAATTGTTCATTGCAATTCATATACTAAAAACGATGCTACAACATTATAATGAGGATGTTGCCAAACTTAAATATCCTCTAGTGTCATAGTCCAATTTAAAAAATATATGGAAAATGAATTTTCTAGAGGTTGCAATTATAAAAAAAAATTACTTGAAAAGTGTGATGAGTGTTGTGATTCTTTTCAAAAAGTTAATTAAGGCATCACTAGTCTAACAATTTTAATATTGAAACCAATTTCAAAAATTTCACAATGAGCACATTATAAGTTGTTTATAAGCTTACTATGCCCATAGATTGGAATAAAAAAAAACCTATGAAATGCTTAAGTAGTATGCATGGAAAGATAGACAAGTTGAATACTTACATACCAATGTTAGGAAATAATGAAAAGTCAAGTCACAGTCCCTGTAGTCTCCTATTTTATCTTACCACCTACAGTTTACCAGTTCATCTTTCTAGTATGATTACACATGGGCATATGATTGAGGGTTTTGTTCATTTTTTTACTCCCTTTTCTAAATAAAAGTTCAAACTTCACTATATCCTCCATATATTTATTATCAAACATGTTACATGACTTAATGGGTGGTAATTTTTTGCATTTAATATATCAAGAAGGGTCTTCAATACGTGTTCAAGACATGCCACTTCCCTATTACAAAATAAATCTTATGAAATCTGTCAATAATATAATATATATTATCCTTGCAAGCTTATCAACATTAAGATGTTCCTTAAACAAACTACCACCAATTTAATTCTTGTAACTCTGCAAAGTTCAAGGTGACAACAAGAACCATTATCTATATGATTTTACATCCATCCTCACACCAAATAATATTATTACAACAATGTGTGTAAACTCCTTCCCAAATGATCACACCCATGAATATATAGATGGAACATATGGTAGATTATCAACTTAGTGGAAAAGACAATTTATATTTTAATTTCCAAATATAATGGAAACTTATAAAACTATTCAAAATGAAAGTAGCTTCACTCAAAACTAGATTAAGGAGGTCTATAACTTCAATTCCCTTGTGAGGAAACACTTATTTGATGTAAGATAAAAAAAAATAACAACATGATTTTGCATCCATGCTCACAAAAAATAATATTATTACAACTGTATGGTCAAACTCCCTCCCAATTGATCACAACCATGAAGCTTTAGATGGAACATATGGTAGATTATCATCTCAGTGGAAAAGACAAGTTATATTGTCATTTCCACATATCATGGACACCTATAAAACTATTCAAAATGAAAGTAGCTTCACTCAAAACTTGATTAAGTAGATCTATAACTTCAATGCCTTTGTGAGGAAACACTTATTGGATGTAAGTTACAAAACAATGTGCATCAAATCACTTTGTTGTTTCAAATTAAGTATGGTTGATGGAATACATGTCAAGTGATATTAAGCTACTATTAGGGATGAGCATTGCTCTCCTTGTGTACAAATATATGGAACAAAAATAAAATGATAGACTATAAAAAAAATTATGAGGAAATTAACTCATGGAAAACCCTATGAATACTTCCCCATGATCCATGGATTGTAAGTGGGGTAAAATGTCAGTATTGATTGCGGGGTCTCACCCTGGGGGAATCAAGAGAGTTGAATCAGTGACCAAGAACAAGCATGATAAACTGATGTATGACTCTATACCAATTGAGGTAACCCTCAAGGCTCCAATGATAGGATAGACTTGCCTAAGGGGGAGCATGCATTATCACCCTTAAAAACACTAAAAAGGAGGGAAAATTGAAAAAAATGATTAAAGTTTTGTATTGTTAATTTTAGTGTAACAATTGAAGATGAAGGGGAAGAATATATACTTCCAAATATAACAATCGGGAAAATGTTTTCAATTCTTTAAATGTGTCGTTAATTAATCAAGTGAATCCAATAGGTTATTTCTAGCCAAAAACAAGACAAGAATAGTAAACTCCAACAATGATACCCAATGAAAACCTTATCTCGTGGATGATTACTTGAAACAAAGGGTCTTCTTTATTGATGAAATGCATGGTGGGGATTCTTGTAACAAGTTGGAGAAAGAATTTGATCCAAGAAAAAATGTGATGGAAAATTATATGCTCATTGTAGGACCAAGTGATAACATGTCAATATGGATTGGTAAGGCATTAGGTGATGTCTACAAAGTTATGGTTGATGCTGAGACCCAGGGATGATTTTAAGGATGGAAATTTATTTTAAAATGTAGAAACCTTGGCGAATCTTACTAATCCTTCATATGCCAAGTATAAATGTTTGACAATATTTTTGTAAAAATACTCAAATTTATAAGGATTTTATATAGTTTGTATAAAATTTTGGCAATTTTTAGGGTAAAATATTTTTATCCTATAGAATTTGGGCGAATCATTTTTAGAATGGAAAATATTTTTTTGGGAAAGACCATGGGAAATTAGGCCATGAGGTAAATTTAGCTCCTAAAAGCATCCATGTTGAGAGCTAAAACATTTTGGACCAGTAGTGGAAATTCAATGGAGAATACATAACTTAAGAAAATTAGAAGAATGAAATATAGCATTATTGATCTCGATAACATTATATGACCATGAAATATATGAGATAATGCAAAGATAGATAAAAAATAAATAATGAAAAATTAGTATATATAACAATTCAAATATACAAACAAGTGGAACTTATATGATGGTGAATGAGACTTATAAATGAAAAAGGAGTATATAACAATTAAAATATATAAGCAAGAAGTGGAAAATATATATGATGATGAATGAGACTTTCTTTCTCTCTTGAAGAAATATAATGAGACATAGGAGGTGGGTTTTATAAAAAAATTATAGATATCATATGATGGGTGTGTCTTGAAAAATTATGTCACTAGACAAACAACTTGTAATTGGGTGAAAATTATAATATAAATCAATATGTTTTAATGTATTTATTCTTTTTACATAGGATGTGAATTTTATAAAAAAGTTTATAGATATCATATGAAGAGTGTATCTTGAAACAATTTTATAAAAAAATTATAGATGTCATATAATGGGTGTATCTTGAAACCTTATGCAACATTATGCCACTAAAAAAAACTTGTAATTTGGTGAAAATTATAATAGAAATCAATATATTTTAATGCTTGTAATGTGTGGTCTAGTTTAATTTTAGGAAAATAAATTAACCAATATTTTAATTGTGATGTAGACTTAAATATTAAAAAAATGGATGTTAAATTTGTGAAATTTAATAATAATATATTATAAAGGTGATATTGTAATATTGAATCTTAAAATTCCTCGAGGTGTAGGATAGTCGGTGACAGAGTGTGTTGTTAAGGCACTCCTTGATGTTAAAGTCACCAGTTTGAAACCTGAGGGAACAAAAGATCCAACCATGTTAAGGTTTGGTGTGGCTCAGGGTGGATGGTATCCCTGGGTTATTTTGATGACTTAGATTCCCTTGATTCGTGGTTTCTTAGACACACGCTAGTCCCGCAGGTCATGGACAAACTAGCAAACAAAAAAAATATTGAATCTTAAAAAGATTTTATTGAAACTATGTAACAACACTTTTAAAAATCAATAATCACACTTTGAAACATGATATAAGTATAAATTTATACTAGAAAATAAAAATTTAATATTTTTATATATAAATATATATATATTTTTATATATAAATATATATATATTTTTATTATATTAAATTTATTTATAATCGTCGTCATCATCTATATTTAAGCTCACAACCAAGCCACACCAAATTGGTGTATGATACCCCCTTGTTTGTGGGACAAGCGCCCCCTCTGCCCAACAATTTGAATGGTAAAGTCTACGAAGGTATACATACCCTATCCCCATATATATTTAATAAAACTTTTATTTTTCTTTATGAAAACAAATATCAATAAAATATTTGGGTAAACATAATTTTGATCAAGAATAACAAATAAAAAAACTACTCATATGAAAAAGGTGAAGAAAACCCCAATATGTTTTGTACAAATGGTTTAACATCATATAAATAAAATATTTTGATAAAGATAATTTTTAGAGAGAATAACAAATAAAAAACCTAGTAATATGAAAAAATCCGAAGAAAACCCCAATATGTCTTGTACAAATGGTTTAACATCATATCAATAAAATATTTTTGTAAAGATAATTTTGATCGAAAATAACAAATAAAAAAACTACTAGTATGAAAAAAACCCCAAGAAAACCCCAATATGTCTTGTACATAATTGTTAAACATCTTGAGCTAACTCTTAGAACTTCCTTATCAAAGATATAATTAAAAATTTGAAAAATCCAACCAATTTCTGAACAATTAAGAAATTAATAATAAAAAATAATATATCTTAAAAAAAGTTAGCCTTAATGATGCACAGAAAAATTTATACAAACGAAGGCATCGAGGAAATAAAAATATAAATGAAAGTGCAAAGATAAAAGTCATGCATAGTGTACAACCCAACAAAACGTGATTGTGAATGTTGGAAAACACAGTGTTTTGTGTAAAAGGAGAAGAAAGAAGTCTAAAAAGACACTAAAGCTATGAACTTGTATGTTAAGGGAAAGTGGGAGGTTGGACTCTGGTGAAGTGGGGTCAAGTTGATTGGTGAGAAGAAAAAGGAAGGTCATGGTAAATAAAAAAAATTCAAATTGATTACCAAAAAAATCAGATCATTTTAACTATGGATCTATCATGTGTTGAGAGGGATCAGATCCTTCAAGGTGAAAACTTTTTTTCAAGTTTTCCAATATAAAAAAAAATTGCAACTCAAAATATTTGATCCCTCTCAATGAGTGATAGTTGTAGAAGAAAATTGGACTTATGCTAGTTATTATAATATTCTACACATGGCGCGACAAGTGGAGGAAAGATGGAACAGAGCAGTCGGGAGAGTTATTAACCTCAACCACCACCCCCTGCACAACTACTCATCCATGGCTCACACCATGAGGGGAGCTATGTTAATGCGCCTGGCTAGGCTCTTGGGCAAGTGAACCAGCTAGGTAGATTGTACCAGGATGTTGCAGAGGTCCCATCAGACTACAATGGTGATCATAGGGGTCGTTTCAAGCTCTCATGAAGTAAAGAGAGGCATCTAGGCTCATATTATCTCATTCTCTTCCTAGTGTGCTTTTTTTGTAGTGCTCTTCGACCTTCACGATACCTTTGACACCATTTTTCTTTGTGATCTCTCCCTACGCATTAGTGGCATCCTTCCCCTCAATTGTACCCTGTATCTTTCCCGAACCTCCACTCATTCCCTCCACTACCTCCCTATCCTCCCCACCATGCTATGAGAGCACAGAAAGCCTAAGAGGGTTGCTCGTAAAAAAACTCCCCCTCTCGGGCTAACAGGCTCACCCCCTCAAAAAGAGTGTTCATCACTCACTTCATCAGTCCTTGCTACTCATCCTAGCACACTCAGTTGGCTCTACTTCAGTCTCATGAGGTATGCAAGGTCAAAATGGAGATGACCTCCTCCACGGTGCACTTTCCCACATCTCGACCTCCACCTCTTCTTTACCAACCGAGCAATGTTAAAGAGGAGGTGCGACCCTTGGGTGACCAACTCCCTCTAGATGGAAACCTCTTAACCCCCCCCATAGTCAACCCTGGTGACCCTTACTACAACAACGAAAGTTGCCAAGTGGAGGAGGAGATTCCTCCAAGATGGTAGCTGGAGAATAAGGCAGGTATAGAAAAGAAAATTATTGCAAAGGGAGATGAGACATGAAAGGAGGAAGATTCTCTGCCTCATTACTTTGCCAATTGTCTCTTACAGAAGCACATTGAGCTCCTCTTCGAGATCAGGAAAAAGCAGGACAACCAAGTGCATTCTCAAGGCATTCTCATTCAAAGGATGGACATTCTATTTGAGGCCCTCACAGATGATCCACTGCAAGCCAGTTGCTTGACTTGCAGACAACAGTTCACCCCATCCTATACAATTCATGGACAACCAAGTCCAACCATGGATTGAAGCCCCCGGGTTACAGTTTTTTGTTTATTTCAATTACAAAGTCGGTGGTCTACTTTACCATGACACCAAGTTAGATGCTTTAACAAGTTTTTCTTATTGCATCTGTATAATTTTAGTCATGGCATCTTTTTACATCACCAGCCTTAGCATAGGAAGGAAAAACTTCGTTCCAACAAGCTCTAGCAATTTTTTGTGTAATTCTTATAGTTCCAATGAAGCTAGAGCTCAACAAACTATGGTAGTGTTGGAACAGAACAGAGCCACTTGTTCTGGTTTCCCTCTTGTGGCGAAACAGGTGGCTACCAGATGTCATTGTATAGCAGACAAATGATATTAATATAAGATTTCACTTTTTATTTACAAAAAAAAAAATATTCTACACATGGAAAACAATATTTCGCTGATTGTTGGAGTCAATAGAGTTAATATGGATCTACAATGGTGCCTACAATCTTCTACATATCATAAACAAGCTTTAATAGATTGTTGGACTCACTAGAGTTAAGATGGATCTACAATGGTGCTTATAATCTTCTAAAGATCATAGATCATCTTCAACAAATCACTTATAAACTTCCATAGATGTACAACACATATTCTACATATTGCATATAGCACATCAAGATGTCTTCATGTTTCATTATATGTGTGTGTGTGTGTGTGTGTGTGTGTGTGTGCTTTAAAAATTAAATTAGAATCACCATTAATATTATATTATTTTTTAAAAGTGGTATGAGTATGAAATGTTAGGATATTTAGACACTTAGGAGTTAGTTAAGATCTACTTGGTCTAATATGTCATTAGGTAAAAGTGTGTTTCTTTAGTATGCATTAGTATGCATTTGTAGTTAGGAA
>JZKD02S1724602.1:72452-93150 GCA_000966675.3 Picea glauca
CTTAGGAGTTAGTTAAGATCTACTTGGTCTAATATGTCGTTAGGTAAAAGTGTGATTCTTTAGTATGCATTAGTATGCATTTGTAGTTAGGAAATCCGACAGTCACGATATGTTCTCGACATAGAGTGATCTGACGGTTCATACTCTCCTCAATCTTGACGACCATTGATTCGTGTCTTAACACCCAATTGGTCCATGATCTCTATTTAAAGAGCATGGAGGGTCATTTTAAGATGATTGATTGTGAGAAACTCTCTTGTAAAATCTCTCTGTAATCTTTTTCTTTGCATTAATAAACTGCTCCAAGTGGTCGCATTGGCTGGGGCCATGGATGTTTCCCCGTAGGGGTTTTACCACGTGAAAACATCGGTTTGTTGATATTTGATCTGGTTATGTGAGTGGTTACTGAAGGTGTTCGTCCTCTGTTGGAATACCTGTGTTTTCGAACATGAAAGGAATTACACATCTTCCTCACACTAAGTTGTAGAAAACATTTCTCAACACAATAAAAAAAGACAAAACAAAAACAATATAAAAAAACAGAATTCTTGGCGTTTATTTCACAGGAATTTTCTTTGAAAAATAATGTCCTCAATGAAATTTGTTTCAAAGGATATTATTTGAAAAATGGATCGAAAGGACACAAGAAAAAAAACATTAAATCAAAAAGAAGGATAAGAAAACAAAGGCCAAACCAAGTCGAGTTTAGTTCAAAGAATTTTTTGAAAATCAATTGGTTTCAAAAGTTAGGTTTGGTTGTTGGACAAGAGATTGTCTTATGGGAGATTGGCTTGGAAAAGGAGTATTAGAGATGGTATTTTGGGGATTTTAGATTGAGAAAGGTTCAATGCAAAAAAACAGAACAATGTTAAAAAATGTAAGTTGTTGCATTTAAAGGTTTTTTGTAGAGTGAGGAAGGTGTGCAATTCCCTGTCTATGTTATTTTGAGTTGATATGTGACATTTAAAAAAAAAATCAATATTGGCTATAAATGAAATATTTCAATGTTCACTTTAGGTTTTTTTTTTTTTTTTGGTAAATTCCCGAGCTTATTCATTAATAATACAATAATATTACAATCAAGAGAAAATAGGTAAACTGAAAAAAGAACGTCCGAGAGGAAGACGCAGAGTTCTAATTCTAGGCATGCCCTTATTGGGAAACCAGGAAGTCAAAAACTTGGAAAAAATATAGGCCTTCCCATGGAGGGAAACCGGGTGCTTAAAACAACATCATGTCTTGGCAATGTGTAAGCCAGTGTAAGCAAAACTATGATTTAATTAAACATAAAAAACTTGAAAAAAAAGACGAGAGCGAGAAAATTAATGAGGAAGACCACTGGGGGGATTTATTCGATCACTAGACACCCAAAAAAGTTGTTGTCACCGCGGTTGGAGGAGATGTATTTTTCCTCCCTGGTTGGCAGTCCTAGGCACTTGAGGAAGGAGGATGGGGAAGGTAGGTCACTACAATGGAATTTTTGCATGGGGGGATAAATTTGGGCATCGCTCTCTTGAGCTACCTACTTGAATGATAGATCTTATATTGTCTTCTTTCAGGTGATGTCCGAAGGCGCCAAGTTGTCATGAAGTCCATCCAAAGGAGGAGCTTGGAAACAAAGAGATTGAGGTAAGTTGGAGGCACTCTGAATGAGGACATCGAGAATACTGAGGAGGGAACAAGCCAACAAATTTTTTATCGTCCAATAGCTTCTGCAATGCCTTTGTGTGAACTTGGTTTCCAAATGGTAATTTGTCATCACCTCCTCCCAGACGTCCAACATTTTCTTGATGGAGCACCGAAATGAGTGTTCATAACCCTCTTGACCGATGACGACTGGCTAAGGGTGTGATCCTTTCGCTCAAACTCTTGATCCACCTCTCCCTAGGTAGGGAGTTGACTGTACTCGTCTAGGCATAGTGGGAGACAGGAGCACTCTGTGTATGTTGATGCAAGGCTAGAGTGAAAGAAGGAAAAGACTAGAGGAGAAAGCCAAAAAAGGGCTATCGGGAGAGCTCAAAGTGTGAGAAGAAGGTATGTCGAACAAGAGCCAAAGGAAGAACATAATGAGCCAAAAGTGGAGGTTCTTGTTGATGATAAGGAGCCATGGGCATTCAATGCCCGCATCATGTACAGGACCACTCATGACACCACAGTATTGCGGTGCAGCTGGAATAGGAGAGGAGAGGCTCGTGAAGTTAAATTCCAAAGCCTCGAGCATAACCCTGTACTAGATTGCATGGACAGTGGAGGGGGCAAGGGCCAGGTGTCCCTCAGTTCTTTTACTGGAGGTGACACTAGTGGGATCTAGGTGGACTGCATTGGTTCTATATATATATCTGTGTGTGTGTGTGTGTATTGAAATATTTACTTGTTACAAACATTTTTTTAAATGACATGTGTTAACTCTGTATTAAGCATTGAAGGAGAAGTTGAGTAATAAGAATATATATATATATGTCTGATGGAATCAACAACTAGGTGGTCACTTACTCGACACGTGGTCATGTTATCCAATTGCTACCACTAATAAGAATTTTTTACTTTCAATTACTCTCATTATATAAATTTGATATAAAATTATCTTACTAAAAGTGGATGTTTGATGTAGGATATTGAAATATTTTATTTATGACTAATATTGATGTATTTTTTTATTATTAATATAATTTTTAAATGTTATTATATTGAGCACTAAAGGAATTACACCTCTCTAATGATTAACTGAAACATAATGACATTAACTACTCTTATAATATTAAACTTTTAATTTGTGGACACCACAAATAATATTCTTCTATGGTTAAATCTCACACACATATTACATATTTGAATTAAAATACTGATTAATCTGAAAGTTTTCAATAGATATACTTCCTAGGACATAAACATCCTGCTTCAAAATAACTCTTTAACAAGACTCATGATTCCAGAATGGCTAGGGTAACATGTGACAATGCAAGTGACTAAAACATAAAATTAAAAATAATAATAATAATAACATCAATGATACAAAGGGTAATTGGAAGTATAGATCTGGACAGATATCCTTGACACTTGCAAACAAATCAACCATCAAGTTGACACAAACAAAACAACCATCAAAATGCTCGGAGCGGCGTCCACATATATGTAAGCTCCCTACCAAAATAGTTCATGCAGAATCATGAATACCTAAAAACAGTTCTGCCAAAATTGTGTCACGCATAAGGCCCGAGCATATCAACTTAACCAACACCCTGTCACATAGAAAAACATAGCATCACCTTCAGAAATTTTAGCACTAATTCATCACCCAAAAAAAAAATTAAGTACATAGGAAATCTATAGGGAAATCACTGGAAAAATGAGTGCATTTTTAAATCTACAGGCATCGTAAAAAAAGAGACGAGGAAATATTAGATCTACAAACCAAAGTATGCAGACTATCATGCCCACCAGGATAATCAGAGAAGCCATTACTGTGAATGAAATACCCCAAAGGAATCTCAACGGCTCATCGATGCGTTGCCCTTCATTTTTTAAGCAATTCAATTCATTGCTTCTTCTCAATGGCTGACTTTATATATATTTCGATGGGAATAGGATTTGAAAATACAGTTGACTTCCATAAGAAAGTCTTATCTGGATGATTTCCAGAAGACGTGAAGACAACCAGAGAAGAGTGGCTTGTCTGGCGGACTTGTGATGAATTCGAGAGAACCCACCGCAAGTCCATTAAGGGTTGTCTTGTGGAGAACCCGAGGAAAGTGCTAAATGACAATGAACTTTTATTGGAGTCTACAATTGAACTATGTATGTTTATCAATTTCGTTTTTCTAACTTGTTTTGTGGCTGGATTGAGCAGGTTGATCTATTATGCGACCACGTTCCATCACTCAAACATAAAATATAAATATAAATACTAATGTAGCAACAACCTTCTACTGGATTTTAGGGTGGATCACATGTAACTGTTTCCCAAAATAACAGTCATCTTATCTTAAATACAAGCACCCCATGCAGAGTCATGAATACTGGAAAAATAAGGTACTCTGCTGAAATTTCATAGCATCACTTGCTTGTTTATGAATCATTAATGGCGTGAGAAATGCCTAGACAAGCTAGGTAATGCTTTTATAAAATTTGTGATACACTCAAGAACCTTGTCCATAGCTACATCATAATTACAACTAAGAATTGGGGGTGTCTCTTCGTCAATGCCCGTGTCATTTGAAAATTGGGGTATCTCTCCGCTGATGTTTGTGTCGTTTGAAGCAAGAGCATATAACCTGATGCCGATGCTGATTTGTTACCATGTCTGGCCCACAATTCCATTACCACACCGTAACTCTTACCAGTTCTCTGATTCTTTGTCTTGTTGGTTTGACCATCAATGACTTACTTGTAGAGCTGACGTTTCTTGACCTCACGAAGGACAATCTCCATACTCAATTATCCTATGGAACTGCCACCATATGTGAATACAGGGCCCTCCAAGATATATCAAGATATATAGGATAACATTCTAGATACTTAATGACCAGCAACTATTGGATCCGAAGGTAAGTGCACCAGACTTAACCCTTGTGTGGAAGGTAAGTGCACTGACCAACAACTATTGGATCCGAAGGTAAGTGCACCAGACTTAACCCTTGTGTGCAAGGGAGAACTGTTTCACCAAAGTCCCGAAGTAATTAGGGACAGTCCATCGTCAAGGCTGATAGGTGGCGAAATATCCATAACTCTGGAGCGAACCACTTCAGAAGTTTATGGTTGGGGAAGATACAAAATCACCGAATACCCAAAGGCTAAAGAAGATCCAGGCGACGATTGTCGAGAGATGTATGTCAGAGGATCTGAGACTTTGGAGAAAGTCACTTCCGGAATTTCAAGTGTGGAGCGTGACAAATTCCTGAAGTACCGAAGGCCAAAGTAAATCACAATCGTTCATTGTAGAGGACAAGTGGAGACAGATCAGGAAGTTTTGGGGCAGAAACCTCCGAAAGGAAGTTGGCAGGAACGAAGAAGATCTATACCGTTGGATCCAAAAGAACGTGTGGAAGAAATTAGTATATTTTAGGTGAAAGAACTCCAAGAGAACGCGAAGGATGAAATTTTGAAATCGCCAAAGCCCGAATAGTCAACCGTTGATATGGGTTGGACAGGTTTCACATCACAAACTTCGGAGAATCGTACTCCGAGGTTTTTGTGAAGTTGTGTTTCGAGATGTCCCAAAGTGCCAAAGCCTGAAACATCTAAGGGCCATTGATCCAAAGGAAGGAACGTGGATCATTGATCTGCGAGGAGACACGTGGAAGACAAAGACTCACTCCATTGGAAAACCATTGATATGAAAATGGATGTGTGGCACCAGATCTAAAACTCTGGGTACGAAGCACTTCGGAGGAAAGAAGAGGGTGAAATCGCTGAAGCCCCGAAGAAGATCTCGATCGTGGATCGAGGAGGAGGTCAAAAGACCCTTGATCTGGTCTTGGTCGAAAGGACTCGAAGTCTCGAAGTAATCGAGGACCATTGATCTTTGCAGCAGTATCTCCCGAAGTCCTGAAACTCCAAAGTCTCAGAAATCAGACGCCTAAGGTTCCATAGTGAGTTTTAGCCGTTGGATGTTGGGTAGACGTGGACTATTGATCTACTCTACTTCGCGAGTTCGGTAATCCAGAACTCCGAGAGATTGTTGTGTTGTGTTTGAAAATTTCCAAAGCCAAAGGCTCAAGTAAGAAGCTATTGATTTAGCACTCGGTCACAGTCATGGTCCCATGTGAATTAACGACCCAAGGAAAATGGGGGATAGTGCCCAAAAACTGTGTTAAAGAAGAAAAAAGGGGTTAGGAAGGAAGCGCGTATGTTTTGTCTGGTTCGGACCTGCATCAGGGAGGTACTAAAGACTTGGGAACCTTATGATAGCATCCAACAAATATCTAAGATCCATTAGCTCAGAGAAAAGAGATCATTGCACAAGAAGTGCATCAAATAAGAAGGATAGAGAAAAAAAATTATTCTACATATGATATTTTTCAGAAGTCTTGGGATCAGATGTTCAGTTCGATAAGTAGCATGGAAACCCCAAATGAGATTCTTGTTTGGGGAAGAAATTCTAGGTGACAATCCTTGCACATGAAATATGGATGCTAGGTGGAGAAATCCATCTGCAATACATGATAATGCATGAACCATAAGTTTGTATGGAGACACAAGGAAAGGGAATAAGGAAGGAAGGTTTTAGGGAATTATAATTCGTTCATGCAGAAGATGAATCAGAGGAATCCAAATAATAATGGAATCCTGAAAAAAAAGTAGACAAGGAAAAAAGCATGGATGGATTCAAGTCCATGAACATCCTAAGATAATGGAAGAATAAATCATGAGATATATGTCCAGCTAGCAAAAGAGAAGCAAAGAGTACAAGAAAACCTCAAGTACTAAAGTATTCTGTCGGGAAACATCTAAACCATCTTTGATACCACATGATCTGAAAATACCACACGAGTTATGATACCAACTTTATCCTTAAATATCAAAAAAAATTGATATTAAATCATTCTAAAGAATCCTTAGATATTAATTATTTTATATTCAGATACTAAAACATCCGACCAGATTCGGGAATCTAAATGGAGATTGCTTGACTATTTGCAAAATATCATGTGAATGTTTTACTTCTCCATAAACCCATAAACTGATGAATAACTTGAACTGTAAATGAGATAATAAAACATAAAATAAAAGAACTCAAATACACATGTAATTGACATACATCAATGCATCTTTAAATTCCCTTTAAATAGCATGATTGTTCTTCGTCATCCCAAAATTCCAATTTACATTACAATATAGACTTACAAAAACACAATTTGAAGACACTCCAAAAATACACTACTCAAATGAAGAAATGGAGTACACCATTGAATTCCTGGAAAGAAATTGTGACCCCTCATACGCTTCATGGTGTAGTATCATACCCTTCGTACTCTCGACATGCATTACGAGACCAAATTCTACATCAAAACTTGTGTCCTCGAATTTGTGCCAACATTGGAATGTGTGTCCACAATGTGTTGGGGTGTGTGCCATTGAATAGGGTGCCCCTTTTAACCAAAATCCTAAATTTTTGGCATATATTAAATACATTTTGTTAGGTTTTATAAACAAATCCTAACTATAGGGGAGTTAGTTAAAACTATATATTATATATAGTAGGTCGGGGGTTCGAGCCCCATCTACCATACTATATAAACATTTTATTGTTATAACCTCCACAAATTTTGTTGATATGTATATAGTCGTTGATATGAATATATAGTATATGTTGTATATAACATATAGTTAACAAACCTCCACTCGCACTTTTGAAATGAATATTATATTGTTATACCAATAATATATTGTTATAATATAGCACATGGTTATAACTTCTCATCTGAACTTTTTGATATCCCCTTGTGTGAATATGTATGGTGTGGTCATGTGGTTGTCTACAATATCAAGGTCCAAGGGTTGAGGGCTTAGTCCCTCGACCCTTTAGCCGCCCAAATGAAACCTTAAATTAATATATACATTGTTTACTATATGGATAATAAGAACCAATGTATGGTGTATTGCATGGGCTTTGTTAAGACTTTGGTGGCTTATGAAGGTCATGGGGTCGAACCATGTTGACTCCATAATAATTTTACCTAACCTTAACCATTGCTAGGAAATGAGGGGCTTCCACATGGCAACCTCTCATTGGTTGAATGTGTGCCATGTCTCATTCGACCATTAGAGCACTTTGAGTATGGACTTGCCAACTCAGTTGTTGATTGGTTATGCCACCTGATATAGCATGCCACATGTTGTACCATATGTCACTGTTGATGTCACCATGCCATGTGTCAGCCTCTAGTGGTGCCATGTGTCACCCCTATTTTTCCTACCAAAATTTGGTCGCTAACTTTTGCATGCGAAATCCATTTGATGTTTTGTTGGAAAGATAACGAAGAGATCTACGCAATAATGTCATTTTCATGAACTTTTGAGATAGTTGATTTTTTATCTTTTATGGATCCCCTAGGAACTTTGTGAGAATTCTAGACCCTTATGGACCTCTGTGAGAATTCCTTAGATCCTCCTGGATCACCAATTTTGACTTTGTTCTTCAGTGTGAGAAACAAGAATAGTCAGTTCAAAGTTAGGTTGAGTCATCAGACAAAGCCTATACAAATTGTCCTTCAGGTCGAGAAACCCTCTAGTGACAATCGATCAACCTTTCTTGAAATTTTGAACAAATATCTGATCTATCCAAGAGTCCACAATATCACTTTTTGTGTTAACTAAGAAACCAACAATAGATTGGCACTGAGGTTTAGTAAATTATATATGTCAAAAAGTTTCCCATATCAAAAGGAAACATCGCCTTGACTAGCAATGTCGAGAGAAAAGTCATCAATAGCATATTTCTGTCTAGATATTTATCTAAGTATGTGAACAAGTAAGAATCATTAGCCATATGATGAGTGCAGTCAGAGTCAACTACCCATTCATTATGTGAATAATGATATAACAAGGCTTGAGAATTTCCAACTTGGAAGGTGAAATTATCAGTGGGTCAATGAACAACAAACACGTCTCCTTCAAGGAATTTGACCTTCTCCTCTAGGTCATCTCTCTTCTTGTAGCAGACCTTTTCCACGTGTCCAGTCTTTCCAAAATACTGACATGTATTAGTCTTTCAACTCTGATGTGGTGCATCTATATTCCATTTATATTTATGGTTGAGGCATCTAGGTCTTTGTATACGGGTATCAAACCGTCCCTTTTCCTTGTGATTCAACTTGTCCTTTCCCTTGAGAAATAGGGCTTGACGTTTACCACCAAGATTTCCTTTATCAAGAAATATATGTTTATCAAAGATCAATAAGCCATATAAAGCTTCAAGCATTTAATATTTACCATCTTCCTTAGATTCTTGCCAATTGTCTTGGAAATTCAAAACGAACACGTCGAATTGTGTTGTCAAATTCATCGAGACCAGCTAGATGAGTTATTACTCTTTCTTGTTATAATTATTTCCACATTCACACAATTTCATTTTCACTTCCTTTATACTCTCCAAATAGTCCTGTATTTTGTTGAAAGAGTGAGGATTGAGAGAGATAAACTATTTTTCCAATTTTATGATGCGGCTTTCATCGGCTCTATCAAATAGATACTTATCTTCTTCCAGAATTGATGAGAGAAGTTGATTCCGCTGATTTGAAATCAAATATCTTGTGAGATATAGGCGATGATGACCCCCATAGCCTCATCCTTATTTACGTAAACAATGAATATCTCATTATCATATGATGGGTTTGGAATCACATTCTTCATATATTGTCACAATCCTTTAATCTTTAGTAGGGTTTCCATGTATCGTTCCCATACAACATAATTTTATCCCTTCAATACTATAGGATCGATATTTGAAGCCATATTCTATATATAGAAAGATCTTATATGTTTCCACAAATTAGAATCAACAAATCACCATCCCATAGACAATCACACAATAGATCTGACTCAACACAATTTGCAAACAACAAACAAGGTCACAACCAATCGCTTTGAAATCATGTTGGTGATTGAGTGTAACCTAATACAAATCAAATAAACCAAACTACATATAATCAAAGAGGAATAAGTTTCAAAGATAATAGGTGGTGTCTAAAGACACCATCAAATCACTTAAGCATAGGCCATTGTTATCTGAACATCATAATTCATATTTAACATGTGAACCATGTTTAACATTAGTATAGAATACTTGTGCTTCATATATATTATAATGACCCATCAGGTCTGCTATTTATAGCTTCAATATTTAACCAAATTCCTTGGAATTTGGAAGATCTTGTCCACATATAACAATTGGTTATTAGAGTTGACTCGGTCAAATATGCATTTTCCAGTCGTCTCGACAAGGATTCTTGACAAGACTTTCCATGTGTCTAACTTGTAGTCGATTTCCCAACTAGTTCAACCACTAACTGATTATCTTCGACTATGGTTGATTTTTCAATCAACATACATGTCAACTATTTGAGTGAATGATATAGGCATCTAGTCAATTTCTTGAACGAATCTATCCAGATGTAGGTTTACCACCCGACCGACTGATTCTAGGATAAGTGTGATGAACCATAAGAACATGAGGTTCTAACACCCCCCATCAGCACATGACTCTAGAGATTTAGGAGCTGAAATTAAGTCAGTAGGACACCCAACCATAATTACATCTTCTTGAATCCCAAGCATCGTATGAAGCTTGATGAACTTATCTTTAGATAATGGTTTAGTGAATATATCAACCCCCTAATCATATGTTCTATGCAAAATTAATACACTCATAATTCCCACTCAAGAGCACACAATTACTCCACATTTATGATTTTTTGCAATATTTGCAATGCATATGCACCTTGACTGAAGGGAAAGAGGATATGTACACTTTTTTCCTTAAAGAAAAGTTCATATGAAAGGAAAATATACTTTCTAAACTACTTTGTGTGGAGAAAAAATGTCAAAAGGAACTATCTTGGCCAAATGAGTCATTAATGGTTAGTGATGACCAAATAATGCTATAAGAGTTATGGTTGAAAATTTTTCTTTAAGTTGATGGTGAAAATAAATGTGGTGATGATCATGTGCAGACCATTCAAATACTATTGAGATAATGTAAGAGAAGGACCATCACATTCCAAGTTCAATTGTTGAAACCTATTTCCTCCATTAAACTAAAAAACTGGAAAAAATAAGGGAAGGTCTTGATGACTAAGAATATTATATATATTCTAGTAAGAGTTTTGGAAATAATTGTTTTCTATTAGATTGTGAAATTGGTAAGCATTCAATGTTATCCCTATTTCTTTGTCTTCATGGAGGAAGAAGTAAGGATATACCCTACTCATCTAAGGGCCACTCTTTTGAGGACAAAACTAATAGTAAACCCTATGCAATTGTGTTGTCTCATCCATATAATGTGTATATAGTGAGGAAAGCAGAGGAAGTTCTCGTACTAAAGGTCATGGAGGAGATAGTTTCCAACCATATTTTATACGACAAATTCAAGGACATAATATGCCAATTTAATGGTTTCTTTTCTCCTACATCACACTTGTTTTAGTGGATTTATTCAAACTAGACAAAGTATTTTTCTAGGTATTTATCATTTCCAAAGGTTTTTTCATTGTCCAATTTTTCACTCTTGTTGATTATCAAAACAATTTCAAGGAGGGCCCCTAGGGAAGAGTGGGTCTTTTTTTTGTTTCTTCTTAGAGAAAAAAATTCATTTTTGTTTCTAAATAGAATTATAGTACACATTATTAGGTTTTAAGTTCCATATTTGAAGAATAATTGACTTAAAAAATGTTCCTCTTAGTTCTCTACATATCTCTTGTATTTTCTATCACATTGTTCTATACTAATATCCAAATAAGTGCCTCTTATGGCATTGTTCTTCATTAAATACTTATTAAAATTTATTAATGCTCCCTCCCACAAAGAATAGGTCTTTGATCATCCCAAAATAATTTTCCAAGAAAAATATCGAAGTAAAACATTATATTGTCATAGTGGGTTCCCTAAGTGTGCCATTTTTTATTTAAGAATCCATAAATCAACATGTCAAAGATACACACTTTCCTTTCGTAACACATTTTCCAATAGGTTCAACTCATTGTATACACAAGTAATTGTGAGAATAGAAATATGCTCAATCATTTCCTTCAAGTGCAATGATAAAGGGAGTAAAAAGGAGTAGAGTGATAACATGTACATTTTGATCATTATTCATTAATTTAGTCGTAAACATGGAGTCAATGAAGACCTATAGTGATTCCAAATTATTTACAATAGCTATCTTTAATAGAGTTTGCAACGCAACCATTTCAACATAGTTATTAGCTCCACTGAAAAAAAATGCTTTGAACTTGTAAATTTTTTTTCTTGAAATGTACAACACTCCTACCCATAGTGTTGATTATATGCCTAACAAGAGCCATCAAGGAAGACCTGAGGTTTGAGTTTTTTAATCAACATATCACTGACCTTTTTGGGATTTTTCACTTTGGGTTCTCTCCTACATAGCTCAAATAAAAAATTACATGTGCAAAAGTTTGAAATGTGTGTAGTTATATTTCTTGGAAATGAGGGTGTTTCACACTATCCAAACCCCCCCACATCACCAAAGAATAGTATAGATCTAAATTATTCCATTTAAATTTTATGGAACTAGGGATGTAACATGTGATAAATACTTTCCCCTTGCCAAATAGCTCTCAGTTTTATGGAACTAGGGATGTAACAAGTGATAAATACTTTTCCCCTGCCAAATAGCTCTCATTTTTAATCACTATTTGAAATCCTTCCATATTTATTAAGTGTACAAGAAGTGGAAAAAAAAATTAGTAGTGGATTTCCTCTCTTTCATGAAAGGTATACAAATTGTGGGACCTTGTTTCTACCTTTTTGTAACAACTCCCAAGTTGGAAACATTTTATTTAGTTCCAACCACATGAACAAAATTTTTCTTTTTTGGAACTTTAACCATCCAGATGTGTGACCTCCACCAATAGAGTTCACATTCCTCTTAAGCCATCTATCTATACTTGATAGTCTACTTTCACTGTGTAATTCCCAACTAATTTAGTTTTTAACCAAATGGTGTTGTCAATATTTAATTAGAGAGATTTCTAAGTCTAAAGTAGGCATCCTAAGAAAAATAATAAAATAATAGAATAAGAAATATGATTTTTCAGACGGAAAGAAAGAAAATTGTTTTTTTAATTGTATTTTCCACTTATCTCCTTATAGATTAATAACCAATTTGGTAAGGTTGGTGATCCGTAGGATCTAAATGTTAAGTGCATTTTTTTTAAATACTATGAATGCTCAGCATGTTTATAAACTTTCAACTTCTAAATAAAGACTGTAATCTGAAAATGTAGCATTGTACATAATGAAGATAACAGGAAACGAAAGACACTGAACATAGAATAAAAAAAAACACAGCAGAGAGAGTCTCAAAACACTGAAATTGTTAACGGAGTTCACCCCTTCATTGGGCTACGTCTCCGGGTCCCTCTCCAATGGGTACCGATCCAATTAATCTTCAAAAATGGTACATAAATGGTTACAATAACATCTTCAACAATATGAGCAACAGACTATGAAAACAAGAAAACTGTGAAAAAGTCTTCAAGACTACGCTTCCTAGAAATCACAACAGGATTTCAACAGCAAGAAAACCACACTTGAACAGAAAGTAGTCGACTCTATTAAAGCAACAACGCTTCACAGCAAAAACTCCAGAACTCTCTCCTCCTTCTACACACGGGCTGAACCATACTATATAGCATACGGGTTTTGCAACAGAAAAAAGACTCGCTGTTAATTTCCATAACAGAAATGATGCGGCATAGTCATGTTACAACAGAAATGATGAGTCCGTTCATTCCCAGTCGAGCTCCAAAACAACATGTTATTTTAAACGTGGAAATCATTCCTTTATGAATGGCAGAATCACCTCAATGGAACAGTTAAGTGGGAGGTTATTGCTAATTGCTGAATAGATTCATCAAATGGTGCACAAAAATTCCACGCCACGTTACTGCACGAGCCCAGGTTGTTCGTTACACCATGCCCTTCGGAATGTGCACAATGGATTACCATAAACATCGTTGTGTGGGCTGAGATCCAACGCTAAGAAACAATGATTGAACCTTGCACCAATATTTTATGTTCTGCCATGTCATATTACAGGGATCGGTTGTACGCGACTTAATCATGCTCTAATTTGTACACAAAGCATATATATATAACCATTTCGATATTGCAAACCTTTGCGCAGCTTGTCTCATATGTGCTATAATCGATGCCCATCAAATGTTTCACCGTGTAACATATCTCATATGGTGAAATCTCATATCTCATATGGAATGTGGCAGCAACATAAAAGAAGTTTAGTTTATGTGCCGAGACATAAAAAGGAGTTTAGTATATGTGATTTTCTTTACACCATTGATTAATAACCATGTACCATATTGGATCAATAGAATTTGGAGGATGAAAAACCCCTTCGGATCAGTTGGAAATGGAGAACATGAAATGGACTATGTAAAGCATGAATATTAGAGTTATTTCTACAATGCTAGATTCAATGTCTATAAGAGGATTGATGGAAGTGATCACTGGCCTTACTTCTGATTAGGGGACTCTAGGATTCTTATACTTCCCATGATGATTGTACTTAGCCCAAGTTATCAAATTGGGGTATTACAATGGTTGTTGTTCAAATGATTGACATCCTTTGGGTTTTATTTATATCATTTTTTATTTTAAGATATGCTCTTGCTTGAGGAAAAGACTATTATAAGTTTCCTACTTGTTGAAATATTTGGTATAGGACTGTTGTATTTCCATAATCCAATTATTAAGTCCATCAAGAGAATTTCCTTTGAAGTATCAACATATTTGATAATACCTTACTTATGTAGATCTCCAAAAAAAAATATGTGCATATGTAAAAATACCTAGCTTAATTTGATCTATCTCTATTTTTAGAGAACTACCCAAAATATTCCCAATTTCTTCAAAAATTTATAACTCCCAAAAGTGTAATGACATATTTTTTAGTGATACCCAAGCAATCATTTTGGTAATATATATATATATATTTGATGGGTTAAATTTTGATCACCATAATGTTTTACTCCTCAACTCACAACTTTAAATGTCAATCCATGGTTCGTACAAACTTGAGAGGTGTTGTGCATTATATATGTAGTCCCCGCACATGAATATATCTATAGGGAGATACTATGTTCAAACAAGAACCACTTAATTTTATTTAGTGAGTGAATAAAAACTAAAAGATACTCAAAATTACATAATAAAATCTCAACTTCAACTGCAAATAAAGATACAAACTATTGAAATAAAGCACTGCAAAATAGAATCCAAAGGATCAAGAAACCCAGTTACCAATCCCCACTTATCCTTCCAATGGAAATATGGGGTACAAGTCTACAAGAAAAAAAATGTAAGGCTACAAATCGAGGTGAGATTATATGGGTTTTTGTATTTTAAACCAAGAAGTAATTTTGTTGATAAATAAAGGTGCAATTTACTAACCTAATCTAAGGAAAGAAAAACCAAACCCTATGGAAAACTTCTATTGCTTGAATTCAAATGAAGCACAATAAATAAAAACTAATCCCTTTTGAGGTGAAACTAAATTAATTCATGGTCCAACATATTATTTTTGATAACAACAAAAGATCACAAATTAATTAAAACAACACTCAAATTAATGCTACAAGAGATAGAGCATTCTTACAAGTATTGTAGTGATTCTACAAGAAACTATACAATATTGTAGAAATTTCTACATGAGGCACATAATGCTACACTAAAAACATGTGACAAGTGGAATTTACAAAATAAGTATAACGAGGAAGTAAATACAACATGAATTAAAGTAACTACACCCTAAAATGCTACTTGCAAAATTAATATTGCTACTATAGGAAACAAATTGTTGGTAAGCTAATCATGCATAACCTTTTTTATATTTAAAAAAAAAAAACAAACTAAAATTTATGAAAGTAAAGTAAATAAAAGTACAAAAGGTCCCTATAGTAACCTTGCGTGGGTCCTTCCCAAGGTCCCCAGAAGGAACCTAGAAACAATTAATAAAAATAATATTGAAAATGCAATGTAGCTTCCATTAACATAGCATCTCATAATATAAATACAACATATATAAGTTTGATCTCTCTGAGTACTCAATACAATAACTTATGAATGACTACAAATATTTACTAACTAAGACAAGGATATCCCTTGGGATCTTTCTATACTAAGATATTGTAGCAGTCCAACCATTCAATCGCTCCTTGATTGAAGGAGCTATGTTCCTAGGATCCCTAAAATCAGGGCCATTGGTTCTAGGAACCATATCTCTTAGTAGATTGCATCTCATGGATTAGCGTTTTGAGTGAGTGATTTGGAAAGAGTTCCTTAAATATTTGTTGTCCCATGAAAGAGGACGAGGAGACAAAACCCACCTTTTCCCCAATACATATTGGAGAAGAAATCCCTTGGTAATTCAACCTCCTTGGAGTTATTCATGCAAGTATTCATATCATCATGAAATGAATCACGAATAATCAAATACAATACACTTTATCAACCAACTTATCCCATCATCAAACCCATTTCCTGCAAACCCTTTCACAACAAAATTGATGAAAACATGTTGTGGTGTCTTCATTTTTTGAACTAATGTTGTTGTTCCTTTATTCTCTATTTGAGGTCCCATGGCACATAGGAAGTGATGGATCCATAACCATAGTACCTAGAAATTTTTTCAACCTCTAACCATTTTTCCTTTTCTATCTCCCTGTCCAAATTTGTTGGTGGTGAAGGTTGTAATATAAGAGGTGCGTTGAACCTAACCCCAATCCACTTTGATTTTAATATTCTTAGCAGATCTTCACAAATCAAGTCCTTGGATAAGGCATCTTGAATATTGGTAGGTGAGTGGATTTCCCTTATTTCAAAACCATGTGTTAGTGAATGCCACCTCCTTTGGAAATATTGAGTTTTATCCTTTCCTATCCTTAAGGGATCTTCAAAATGAACAACATATTTCCTATTTTTTTCTTTCTAAGATGGGTTCTACTTCCACATCTAAGATGAGAGTCTCATGGACGGTTATGATATATTCCAGTTTGGGGGATTCATCCCTAATCCAGAGAAGGATATGTACCTCTTCATTGCTATATTTTGTAGTATACCTAGGAAGGTAACCAAGGGAAATAATATGTATGGAGGCCACTTCTGATAAATAAGTCATGTGTAATAGTGCAAACAGAATAAAGGTGAGAAGGATTTCTAGGAGGTTTTACCTACTAGAATATTCCTTCTCTAGAATATTCCTAGGGGTTAGAAAGTGCTATAAAAATAAGTGTAAGTAATGTATTGGAGCATAGTGAAGAATATTGTTATTGTAACAAGCAAGGATTGTTTGAGGAGTATTTCCTTCCATAAGGAATAATAGTTAATTGTGTTACCCTACCTCAAGGGCTTTATCTATTTCTTGTGCTCCATATGTTAAGTGAATGATTTGAGTTATTTGTGAAGTTATATTTTCTTATTTATTGAGAACATAATGTTTGGTATTAGAGCTCTTTCTTTGGCCAAAGAAAGGAAGAAAATTTTGGTTTTTTTGAATATTTTTTCAAGAGAAAAAGGGGGTGGTGCACTTCAAACTCAAATATGAAAATTTCTTGGTAGAATCTGCCAAAAAAAAATGGATATTTGAATTCCTCTCAAAAAAATACACAATTTCAAAAAAAAAAGTGGTCTTAAATGGAGTCTGGGAAGTGAATTTTTCAACATTTTAAATTCTGCAATTTTTTTCAGGGTTTTTCCAAAAATGTCGTTTGATTTGCACAGTAAGCTATTTTATAAACTCTAGTTAGATTTTTGGGTTTTCAAGGAAGATGTGTTTTACAAGAAAATGTGATTTCCCTAGTATTGAAAAATTCATAAAACTTGTAAAATTGGAAAATCCACTCACTTGGAAAATAAGGGTAGCCCTTAGATTAATGGATTGTGTTGAGATATGGTGGAAATAATTGGACTCTACCAAGATGATGGCACTTTCTGATAAAGAATTTGAATTTTGTTTTACACAAGTGTTTTAATTCCAAGAGTAAGGATTAAGAAAACAACACGGTTTTATTTTCATGTGGAAACTCTATATTAGATGTTCATGGATGCATTCAACAAGAGAAGATAATTGTTTCTATTAACCCTAGTTGCATGCATAATTTTATCAATGTTAATTTTTCTAAAAGGTTGCAACTAACCACAAAGAATATTCAAAGAACACGAGTTGAAGGTGAAAATGTTCAATTTTTTGAATATTTGAAGATCACAATGGACAAATATGTGTTGCATTCATATTTTTATGATATGGAAATAAATGATGTGGATTTTATTCTTGGATATCCTTGGATGAAATCAATTGATGCAATAAATATAAATGTTGAAAAGAAGTTTGTGAATCTTTGGTAAAAGAAAAAGAAAATTACATTGTAGGATATGTATCTTAGTAAGAAAAAAGAGCCCATAGAGTCAATTAAAGAGGTTCTTGCAGAGTTTGAAGTTGAATTAGAGGTAGAGTCTACATAAGAACTTGAATAACATCCATAAGAAGGGAATACACATGAAGAAAAATCTAAGTCATTGAATGTCTCCCAAAAACCATAGGTTGAATATTTCAATTTAGAAGAACTGAGAGATCATGTAGTTGTATATCTCCACTCAAACCACTTGGAGAAACAACAGTCATCAAGGATAAAGAATGGGGATAAAAAAATGTATTATGGAATAGCATGGCATCCAAAATGTAAGTAATAGAGAGGTACAAAGTTGCATAACAACAATTCATGGAGATATCATAACACAACAAGGTGCATTTAGATTACAGATCAAGCTAGAAACATGGAATTTGGACCTCATGTTCACATTTCACTAGGATGGATGGAGGCTTGTGCTTGGTACTAGCTAGATACATTGCTTAGACAATCATATTGTATGGTTTCTTCCCATGTTTTGTTGACAATACATGTAAGGCACAAAACCCAATTGGTACGCCCTCCCTTCTGCCTCAGAAAACTTGAAGGAAATGATTCTGCCCTGAGAGGGTGTCTAGATAATGAGATAATATTTCTCTTAAAGGTGGAAGCATGGAAAAAAGAGTCACCAGGAGGCAGCCATGAAGAAAGGCACTCTGGTTATTCTTCAGAAACCCTAAAATGGAAATTGTCGTGAATGTAAAATGAAAACTCATAAAATAAAACAACCAAGACACATAGATTCAAAAGAAAAGGTAAGAATGATTTATTTTAGTCCCGGTTCACCTTATATAACAAGGGAACCATTTATTTTACATATATTTAATTCATGATCAAAAGGTGAATAAGTGTTGCACCTAAGTGATTGACTTGTGCGCCCTAGGTGGGCATTCCCCTAGGTGGCCTCCTTGGCCCAATTCCTCCCTGTTTAGATATGGAAGCATCCCAACATCCATGAGAAGATGTAGAAACTTGTTGTTCAATACATCAGTTTTCATCCACTTTTCCTGAGCTGGAGTTTGGCCTTGGCGGTATAGCATATATGAAGTGTAAGTCTGGCATCTTGTAGAGAAACTTCGAGTGTCCAGTATAGTGTCTTTGGCCAATGGGAGTTGGAAATCAGGAATGGTGTCCACTAGATGAGTGAGGGTGACTGGTTCTTCCAAGAGGGAAGGCTCAAAAAACTTTAAGTGATTTACATTAATGACATTGTGGATTCCGAGTTGTGGTGGCAAATCCAACCTATATGCATTTTCTCCAATCTTGTCGAGTATTGTACACAGACCATATCTGATTGGTAGAAGCTTATGATGGTGACCTTTGAAGTGCTTCTTATCCAAGTGTAACCAAAGTTGATTCCTTGGTTTAAAGTCCATGAAGGTTCTTTGTTTGTCATGGCGTTGCTTGGCATGATCTTGGGCTACTTTGAGTGTTGATGTGACTGCACTGTGGCATTGTGCAATTTGTTGGAGAAATTGTTGAGATGACAATTGTTCCTATTGTTGATGGAAGGTACCTTGAGGAGACCAAGTGAGTGGAATCTCGGTTGGAGATGCTGGTTGGAAGCCCAGGCAGACTTCAAAAGGTGAAAAGTCTGTAGAAGAATGTGTTTCCTTGTTGTAACTATGTTGGAGAATGTGTAAGTAATTGTCCCATTGTTTGTTGCGCCCAAAGTGAGTTCGGAGAGCATGCACCAAGAATCTATTGACAATCTATGTTTATCCATCCATTTAAGGATGGAATGTAGTAGAAAACATGAGGTGTTACCCCAATAGCACCCATATTGTCTTCCAAAATGTACTAAGGAAGAGAGAATCTCTATCTAAGATGATACTACTTGGAAGGCCAAAATGGGGCCAGACATGATGGAAGTAGAGTTCCGTTGTTTACGTTTTTGTAGTAGTCTTTGTGCATGGGATAAAAAGTGCCATTTTGTTGAAGCAACATACCACTACCCAGATTGCATCATGTTTCTTTTGGGTTGTTGGAAGTGTTAATGTTTTATTCCATTATTATAGTTCTTTGCATTTCATAAGATAAGAGCATAATAAGAACAAGATCACTGAGAAATACACATTCAGAAGAGACACAACATTTATCCTGGGAAACCCTCTAGGGGAAGAAAACCCAACAAAAACTTCCTTATCATAAATAGCTTGTACAATGTTCAAGAGATAACTCAAACCAATAAAGAAAGTCCTCCCCAAGAGATGCACCACTCTTCTTCTCCTCTC
Organism: Picea glauca; assembly: GCA_000966675.3. Taxonomy (NCBI): domain Eukaryota; kingdom Viridiplantae; phylum Streptophyta; class Pinopsida; order Pinales; family Pinaceae; genus Picea; species Picea glauca. Next base: position 92,851 of record JZKD02S1724602.1, read on the forward strand.
TCCAACTTCTAATTGCAACTTTCCTCATAAGAGAATGATCAAGTGAGTTGTTTGTAAGAAGTGAGGCGCTACCCTCTTATTTATATCAACTTGGCATGTGTGAAAGGTCACCATCTGGCAGGGCCGACCTCTCACTCTGAGTGGGTAAACCCACCTTTAATTAATTATGGGTCTTCCATTATAATTGTTGGGGCCGACTTCTTATTCTGCCCTTTGTAATTGTCTGATGACCAATCTGCAAAAGGGGATTTGGTCCTTATACAATTACCGACATGATTAATCCTCAATGGGGATTAATCC
>JZKD02S1724602.1:101026-121868 GCA_000966675.3 Picea glauca
GCATCTTCCATAACTGGTAGTTTTGGCCGTTAAATTTCTCGACCCTAAACTTTCCATCTTCTGACATTACTCCCACTCGAACCAGGAACCCTCTTTTCCTGCGAGTTACCTTACGTTCTGATACCAGTTGTTAGAAAAACAGGACCGCGGAGCAATAAAATAAAACAAATGTAGAAACAAAAAACACAGAAGACACACAATACAAGACAGACATAGATTTACGTGGTTCACCCAGTATGGGCTACGTCCACCAGAGAAATTGTCAGGTCCTTCCTTTGTTATTATCCAGCAAATGAAGGGATACAACCTACAACAAAACCTGTTGTAACTTCCTCTTCTTTCTCTCATAGTCTCCTCTCTCAGAATACAATATTCACCCTCGTACATAGCCACAATACATTTCCCTCATAAAACAGGGTTGCCTTCTAGGGAAAAAAACCCTAACATAATCTCTACCGTTAGATCTCCGAACTTATAATGAACGGTCCAGATTTACAATGAAATTACAATATACTTTTATAAGGCAATTTTTTCTTTAGAGGCTTCGCCCCTGAACCCCCATTGGGGGCCAGCTTACCCCCAGACCCCCCGGACCCCGCAGAGGGGGTACCCCCCCTCTGCACTCCCCCGCGTGGAAGAGTGTACATACTTATGGGGTGTAAATACTTCATGGGGTATAAACAAGGCTGAAAGCAAAGGACCTCTGCATCAGGAAGATAATCAGGCTCCACAACCAACAAATTCTACCAAGTGCAGGTAGTCCTCCCACTTGTTTGGTTTGGTTCTTACGTACATGCAGAGCATATCCTCTACGATTTGGTTTTTCCTTTAGGTCTGTCCATCCGTTTGTGGATAATAACTCATACTAAAATTCAAATTACTATTCATCCATTCAAACAATTCCTTCCAAAAAGTGGATGTGAATTTTACGTCTCTATCTGAAATCACCATTTTAGGAATACCATGTAGTCTAAAAATTTATTTCATGAATATTTCAGCAATGTTTATATCTTTAAAAGTAGACTTTATAGGAATAAAGTGTTCAGCCTTACTGATTTTATCGATTACAACCATGATAGAATCATTCTGTTTCTGATTTTTAGGCAAACCTATTATAAAGTCCAACAATATGGTCTCCCATTTCCATTCTGGTACTGGTAATGGTTGTAATAGGCCAACTAGATGTTGGTGCTCAGCCTTAACCTGCTGATGATCTTGGCACTTAGCCAAGTACTATGTTGTTTCTCCCTTCATATTAGGCCAATAAAATTGTTTTCTAAGTGTTGTTATTGTTTTCTGGTAACCTGGATGGCCAAAATACAGTTTCTTGTGCACTTCATCAAAAAATGTTAATTTTAACTCTGTTGAATCTGGTATGTAAAGTCTGTTTTTAAATCATAATAGTCTCTTCTTGTCGATACTTAGATCTGGTTTATCTGATTTTGCGGTACTGTTTTGTAATTCTGCCATTTCTTAGTGTAATTTCCATCGTTAACACCTATCGTCCTTATTCTTTGTTCTAGATCATTTTCTGCTCTACTGATATTTATCTCAAATAACCCATGGACTCTTCTACTTAAAGCGTCTTCTACTTTATTTTCCTTACCTTTGATATGTCTGACCTCGAAGTTGAATTCACTCAAGAAGGCTAGCCATCTTGCTTGTCTTGCATTAAGATTTATTTGGCTAAATAGATATTTCACCCCTCTATTATCCATCAATAGTATAAATTTTATGTCCATTATGTAGTGTCACCAAATTTTAGGGTGTGTATTACCGTTGCTAATTCTAAGTCATTAGTGGCATAATTTCACTCGTGTTCTTTTAATTTTCAGGACTCATAACAAATTACGTGTCCTTCCTGAGTTAGGACAACACCTAGTCCTTCTTTACTTGCATCAACACATACAGTGATGTCTTTATCTGTGTCCGCTACCTTCAATATGGGTGCAGTTGTCAATAATTTCTTCATCTTGTTAAAACTGTCTTGACACTTCTCTGACTAGTTAAACTTGGTATCTTTATTTTGTAATTACATGATAGGGTAGGCTATCTTGGAAAACCCTTCTATAAATCTACAGTCATATCTAGTGATTCCCATGAACCACTGGATATCTGCTACATCCTTAGGTACCAACCATTCCATAATGGCTTTTATCTTCTCTGGGTCTACGACAATGCCTTATGCTGAAAATAAATGTCCTAGATATTGTATATCTTTTTGGTAAAGGTCACACTTGTCAAATTTGGCGTACAATTTTTGTTTCCTCAATGTTTGTAGAACTGTTCATCATGTTCTTCCTCTGGTTTTGAATAGACCGGAATATCGTCGATAAATATTACCACGAACTTGTCCAATTACTAACTGAAAATAGTGTTCATCAGGCACATAAACATGGTTGGTGCGTTAGTGAGTCCAAAAGGTATAAATACGAATTTGTAGTGTCCATATCTTGTCCAAAAAGTTGTTTTTCTTATGTCTTTGTCTTTTATCCTAACTTGATGATAACCGGATCGTAAATCCAACTTTGAAAAGATCTTGGCCCCACCTATTTGATTGAATAGATCATTTATCCTTGGTAAGGGGTATTTGTTCTTAATAGTCATTTTTTTCAGTTGTCTATAATCGATACAAGTCTTAGAGTACCGTCTTTCCTTTTCACAAATAGGACCGGTGCCCCCCATGGTGAAACACTTGTTCTGATATACTCTTTGTTCAACAATTCCTGTAATTGTATTTTTAATTATGTTAATTCTGGTAGACTCATTCGGTAAGGTGATTTTGAGATAGGGGTTGAACCGGGTCGTAGTTATATGGAGATGTCTATTTCCCTTCTAGGAGGTGATGTTGGTATCTCATCCACAAACATGTCTCTGAATTCACGTAGGACAACAAAGTCTTCTAACTTTGGCTTATCTTATTTTTCTAATAGATTCATTACTTGGATGGAATAAACTTGACATCCCTTTCTCATACATTTCTTGAGCTGCATCACTGAAACTTGTGTGACTGATATAGGTTTTGGTATACCTTGGGTTGTTCTAGCAGTGCCAAAATTGTCTTTATAGATAGGTATCGTTATATAACAATCTAGTACTTCTTTGTGTTGTTCCAACCAATCCATCCCAATAATCATATCATAAGATCCTAGTGGTAGGATGTTCAGATTCGTGCTTATATTTTGAGCCTCTAAGATGAACTCAAAATCAGAAACAAAGTCAACTGATTTCCTTTTAGTACTTGTTGCTAGTTGTACCAGCCATGATTTTGCATGCTTCCATTTCTTAAGTTTATTTGACTCTACTACATCAGGAGTAATATAACTTAACGTAGCTCCAGGGTCAATTAAAACAGAGATTCGAGTGTTATTAATTTTACCGTCGATCTCTACCATTGAGGACTGTTGGTCAGCTTGTCGACCATCTATGGCTGCATTTGTCTGATGTAGGCTTCTACCCACATCTCCCACCGTCGAGGCTTCCTGCAAATTATGAACAACAATTGTATTTGCTGAAATTAAATGTGGACAGTTTCTCCTTAGATGAGGCTCTCCACATTCCCAACATTTGAATGGCTCACAGAAGATGTCCCCAAACTTCTTCATTCCCAGGTTTACCGGTTTACCATTTCCTTGCATATTCGGATGATTGGAGTGAAAATACTTTCTTGGAATTTTTTTTGCTGCATTTCGATAAGGAGTTGGCTGGTATCCCTTCTTCCGTTGGTTTGTTTGATCTTGTTTCTTATCCTTCCAGGCTCTGGGAAACTCTACCCATTGTTTATACCGGTCATATAACATTCGTGCTTTCCTGAATACCTCATTCAAGGATTTGGGGTTGTCAAACTCAATTCTGTCCCTGTAGGACTGTGGTAAGCAACTTAAGAATCGTTGGACTTTTATCTTGCCCTCCCGGATGTATGGTACAAAGCTTAGTAGTTCCAGAAATTTATTTATAAGGTCCTCCATCGTCATTTGTCCAAGTCGTAACTCGTAAAATTCTTTCGTATTCCTTTCATAATAGCTTTTAGAAAGGTATTGTTTCTTATAATACCTTTTAAAGTCAGACCATTCCAACTGTTTCTCCTTTAGGCCCTTGGCCGATTTCAATTCTTGCCACCAAATGTTGTCCTTCCCTTTCAGATTGTAGATGGCCATTCTGACCTTCATATTGATAGAATAGTTGTATATCTGGAAGTATTTTTTTATTCCAACAACCATGCCTCAGCTTCTTCTCCTGTCCTAGATTCTCCATCAATGGTAAATGGTTTAATCTTTTTAAATTCTCCTTCAAGGTGGTCTACTTGTTTTCTTTTCCTGTCCATTTTAGTTATGTCTTCAGCTGAAGGTGTTCCTTCAGACAAACTGTCTCCTTTTTCTGTTTTTGGTCCTGAGTTATTGGAAGCTCTCTTCCTAACTTCTTCGTCGTTATTATCATCCTTATTATCGTCATTATTATCGTCATTATTGGTGGCCTAGGTATCACAACTGATATGGTGATTTCGTAATGCGTATAAGCCTCATACGAGATTTCATTTCTCTCCTTTTGTCATTTGTGGTATATAATTATCCCTAAGTCCTGAGCTTCACCCAAGGTTTTTGCCTTGTCAGTGGTTCAGTCGTCTTGAATGTATGACCCGGATTGTTAATACCTAAAAAAGAATTATTGCAAGAGGGGGATTCCCATTTTCCCCAAGAGTCTATCAGTTGTTTTCCCTTGTTGTCCCCAAATCAAAACACTTGTTAAACACCCCTATACTATGATAAAAGAAGGGGCAACCATACATGATACATTTTAGCAGAGTACAATAATTATTATGAATCATATTTAGCATGAGTTTATTCACTGTTCTGAAAGCAGCTGAAAGGTCTTTATTGATTACAAAATAATGTTGGGGCCTCTGATTTAAATGCGAGGTACCCATCAGGATATTCTTTGCCCCGTCCACACCTTTGAGTTCAGCGACCCTTCCACGGATACAAGAAGGAGACATAGTCTACTTCAGAATTCATCAGCTAAGTATAGTCTGTAAATTTATTGGATTCTTTCATTATCGGTATTTTATTTGTTGATTGATATTAATAAAATCTCCTCTGTCTCTTTACAGGATTGGACGTCTTCGTCGTTCTTGGAACTTAGGTCATCGCTTTAAACAAGAGGTATTCGGGTTCCTGTTACCATTTTCTTCCAAAAGAATAAAATCTCCAGTCTACCGAATGGGATAAATTCATTCTAGTGTATGGTTGTTGTGGGTAGAGAAGTGCCAATTCCCACCCAACTCGTTATTACTACAGTGTTATTTTCTAAAAGAACCTGAAGGGTCAAATCCTTTACCGAGACATGGTCGAACGATTTATCTTTCTCTTCTATTATACCAGATGTACTTAAAACCTGGACTCTCTGATCTGGTATTTAGATAGATTTTAAGTATTGCAACTTCATCCTATATCTATGCTCGGAAATAAAATAACTTTTAAATTACTTTCTCTGGTTATTCGCATAAATGCGAAATTTAATGATTGATTATATGCTTGCGGTAATTGTATACCTCTGAATTTGTTCTTTATGAAATCTATTGTTTTTGCATCATTATTATAACAGGAAAGTCTAAATATGAATAGCCGAATTTGTACATCCTTGGGAAAAGGAAATTTTTGTAATAAGAAAGGGTGCATCTGGGTTCCTTTATTGTTAAAGTAGTTCATATAATAGATCTGTCATTGCAAATTATATAATATAATTTTCTTTTTCTATACTCTCTTGCTCAAAATACCTTTATACGGGATTGGTTAATGGACTATAAGGCAACTAGTATAATAGTCGGTATTCCTACCTCAGCTACATATCTATCTCTAAACAGTTTGTTTAATGGAAAAGAAAATGTACGATAGTTTACAAAACTCAGAATGTCGTTCTCGACATTATTCATACAGTTAGATTAATGAAATTACCGCATAACCTCCACTCCCAATATGCCAATCTCAACATTGATTTCACTCAGAAAACAAATAAAGAAAGAAAATAGTAGTGAATCTAATTTAGAGGAGATTTCTTTCAAAATTTAACCATGCATAATCCTTCCAACTATCATAACAAATAAAAGGCCAATTCTATTGTTCGTTCAGAAATGGGTCACTCGAGATTAGATTTACCATATGTTCTATGTCAGTCTTTAGGCTTCATGAATTCGAACTAATTTTTCCTATGCATTATTATCTATCATAATTAGTAGATGCATTACATCCGTGATTGAATCATTCACAAGAGAATGGAAATTATTTCAGTTCAGATTTAATAAATACATGACATCAGATATCAAATCATTTGAACAGAAAATGAAAATCATTTCAGTTCCGATTTAACTAATACATTACATCAGATATAAAATCATTCAGACAGAGAAGGAGTAGGGAAACATGTCTGAACTAGATCGTGAGAAGGTAAAGGGAACAACCACATTCCTCCTGACCATAGAACAGGGCAGCCAAATCACTTGCCTAGTCCACCCCCTAGCCTAACCATGAGTCCATGAAGGCTAACTCAGAACTCCTCCTCAGCAATGTCTTTCAGTCTTCAGCAGACTTCTCTTACCTCACACTCAATCATTAGTGTTCATAACAACAAGAAAACAATAGTCTCTTTTTTCCAGCATACTTGACAATGTCCTGCCTCCTCACATATGCTATTTATCCATAAAATCTTTTTGCCTAGGTCTTTTTCCCTCCCTTGACAATTTTTGTAGCTTTCTAAATCCCTAATTTTTAGGGGCTGCCAATGGCCAAATATCTGATTTTCCACTTGTAACAATCAGCGCAGAGGTAGTTCCAACATGTTCCCCACTCATGGAGTCATATTCAGCTGATTTTAATATGGTTGTTCCATTTGTCCTCCTGCAATCAATATAAAATATTATATTTTCATACAAGTGTCATAGTCAAATAGTTAGTTGGGTCAAATAAGATCTCTGCCCAACAATCATAATAATTAATTACAATTATCAAATTCAAAATTTAGAATTGCCATAAATGGGAAAAAAAATTCAATTTCGAATTTACTAAAAACGGAATAATTTTCCAACAAATTTAAATTTTAAAAATACTTTATTTTTTGGGATGTTACAAAGGCACACATGTGTAAGAAAATATTACAAGAGATTTTTTAAAATAAAAAATAAACAAAGATGACAGAGTGTAGTGTGTAAGCATAGAAAGGAATCTAGAGCCTAGTTAACACTAGTCTAACTAGAGAATAATCATATTTTATCTCAACTAGAGAATAAGGGGAACAAAGAGACAACTAGGATTGATTTAAAGATCTCTTTTAAGTAAGGTGAGAGAAATTGACTTTAATTAAATTAAATTGAGGAATTTACTTGTGTCACTTGCGGAACGGGTGACAAGATTTAATTAAAAAACAAATTAATTGTGCAAGTGGGAAGCTATCATTAAAGAAACTCCTATAAAGAAAATGGAAAAGAGGGAAAAAAAACACACGAGTTATGAGTAAAGTTATGGTGCAGAAATTTTGACTCATTTTATTTGTGAGAGTTGGGATACCCAACTTCAGAGAGAGTGGTGGCTCTACCTTATGAAGTGAGCTCGGTGCTAAAGTATTTTTTTGTTTTTGTGTGCATGGACCCTTTGCGTCTCGGGAGGGTAAGGGGGGGGAAGAGTACCCCTACAGTTAGCTGGGAGGTACCCATGAAGTCTCAACGATTAGCAGGAGGGAGGTCAGAGGGAGGCCATTTTCTGAGAGTCATCTACATGATGGTCTTCGTCTTCAGTTACGGTATTTCAATTAAGATTTGCATTTGTATTTAGTTTAATTTGTATATATGTTCAGAAATTATTTGTAAGTTGTAAAGGATTTTTTTATACGAGATTGGAAAGATTTCTTGATGGGATACATAATATAGAAAGGAATTTCTAAATGATGGTCATGCATATTCTACCAAATAGATTTCATGTATTATTTTGAACTAGATTATTTTTGGAATGCAAACTATGGAAATTGCTACAGGGTTCCTGGTTTATGGATACCTTCTAAATAACATTTCTCCCTGATCGCATCCACGATATATATATATATATATATATGTATATATATATATATATACACTAGGTCAGAGGTTCAAATCCATTGATTATGTTTACCCAACCAACTCATAATCTACCACCTGGACTTCCTTCGATGTTCGCTGCTACCGAAGTCTTAGAAAAATGTTGAATGATTTACCTACTGTGATAGTCATCATCGGAATGCGATCCTCGTTAGTTGTTCTATGGAGTTTTTCCTACATAATTTTATTCACACTCGGGATTAATCCAATGCACCAAAATAGTATTTTGTATGCCTCTGAGGCTTAGCTATTTACTGGAATGAATTTTCTGTGGTAACTCTCTCAAATCTAGTGTTTCGAATTCATAGGCCATGGGTGGGGTTGCCAACAAGTTAACAATTGTCTTCATTTCCAACTTAAGGAATGGAGGTCGCTACCCTTGACGAACACTCAGAATTTCGATCTTCTCATTATTATATTTAAAGGGGAACTCGTGGGTGTTCATTTCTAGTTTAGAATACTAAGTTGACTGTTGTATGGTGCCTTGATTGATCGAGATCTCCCTTGGGCGCCGAGATCTGAGCTAAGTTGCGTGAGCACAGATCGAGAATTAGTCATTTGTCTTTAGATGAAAATATTCTAGGCTATACCAATGCCTTTGTTAAGTTTAAAAATAACTTCTTCAAAAAAGTTTCCAAATGTATTACTGGAGTAGTTTGTTGAAATATATTTTACTAGGCAGCTCAGGAAATCTTCCTTTCAATATCATTATATGGGTGGGTGTTTGGGAGAAATTTTATTTTGACCGATTCCATATTTTTGTTTCCTCTGCCAAAATATTGAGCCACATAAATATTTGTATCATTCCAAGTATTGAATGTCCTTGGCTTCCACACCAGATTCTGATATAGTAAAATGCAAACCCATATATTAGTTTTGTCAGTGGATAGGTGAATAGATTCACGAGTTCTACCTTGTTCTTGAACCTTAACGTACGATGTTCGGATGGCTTCTAACTCAGAGCCTGGACTTTCCTTTGTATAGATATGAACCCTAGTCTGACTTTAAGAGTTTACCAGGAGGTGTTCTATAGAAGCGATCTATCTGGATCATTTCCTTACCCGTTCAGCCTATAGATTATAAGAGCCTTAGCACCTGTGCCGACTAGAAGGATCATACACGATTTACCGACTGATGATGTTTCATGTAATCAATTTAATCATTGTTGATAAGAGTAAATTAAAATGCTGGATAATCGTATTTGTCTTGTGTGGAAGAACATCTTCGTATGAATGCTGGGTTTTCATCTGGCGATCGTGTATTCTTGTTAAATTCTATCTAGTTCAACCCCGCTCCTTCCTTGTGGGAAACCTCAAAAGTGTTAAGCCATTATCATTACCACTTGAATCATCGTTCACGATCACAATTCTTTTTTTTGAATCCTCTGGCTGCTCTCGAATTTAATCCCCGAGAATCGTTATTTTTATTGTGCTTACATTTTTGAGTTAAGATAAATGAACTATCGGGTTGTTGCAACTCAATGGTATTCCTTGTATTAAGTTTATGACCTTTCCTTAGGGTCTAATTCGTTATCATATTTATTGTTGAAGACTTACCTTGGCATTCCTCGTGTCACTCAGTTTATTTTCCTTAAATGTTTTCAATCTAAAACTAATTCTGAGGATATGCGCGACCTTTTTGGTCGTAACCTAACTTCATTCCTTATCCTTATTCGTTCCTTAATGGAGGTATTTGTATTTGGAATCTTGTTCTTTTGTTGAATGATATTGGGTCTTCCCCAAATTTTTGAGTTGAAGGGAACATTGAGTTATTATATTCTGTCACACAAGATGTGGTCTTCCTTATTTTTCCTCCTCATGAATGTATAGATTGTTATGCAAATTCTTACCATAGGTTAATGTGTGTCCCTTTTTACTTTATCACATGGATATCTTTAATATCTTGGATTGACTATCCTTCTGCATATTATGATTGATCAGTTTCTTCATCAAAGAATATAAATAGGATAGCTTATGAACATATATGTTTCATAAGCATTGTTGATCTTCTTATACTTCAATAGCTATATGATGTAGTTGAATCCTGATTATATTTTTATGATTTTAATTCCTCTAAGTTCTGTTAAATGGATGTATGAAGCAATTGATTGCTTGGTTATTTCTCTTCATGTTTAGACTCCTTTCTACCTTATCAATGGATTGTAGGTGAACTAAGAATTCTTGTGTACATAGCTTAAAATAGTTGATCCTTTAACTTTCTTAAGGGCATATATTACATAAGATGTTATTATACCTTGTGTACATAGCTTAAAATAGTTGATCCTTTAACTTTCTTAAGGGCATATATTACACAAGATGTTATTATACCATGATGCTATGTCTATGGAACCCTTCACTATTACGATTATTGGTTATAACAATATAGGGATATAAGTGCAATTCACTAGTTATGATTGATATTATTTATAAGTATAGGATCTTGATATATAGTTGGTAAGTCTAATTAATATGATTATATATTGTCTATGCACTAGAATTGAGGTTATTGTAATATTGGTAGAAATACTTGTACAACAAAATAATGGAAAACTATAGTACACATGGTGAAAGATTTGATTTATAGATTCTGAAATATTCCTTGTCATAAGAGAATGTGATTATCGGTTATAGATTTTACTTTATGATGGTTATGTTTCAAGTTGAAGTTCATTGATCTACCTAATTTAGTCGTTCATATTAGGATGGCATTACAGATAAATAGATCATACTATGTTGAATGATTTATTTTTATTTATTAATGTTGAATTTGAGGATTGATGGTTATACTAGGTTTGGATAAGGGAAGTAGATACCTCCATGTTCTTCAGAACAGTCGCGAGTCCTAAGACCTTAAATGGTCAAAATCAATTGGATGAATACTGGACTTGAGTGTTTCTTATGTGTCTTGGAGGTCCTAACCATGCAAGATAGGTTGGGCAAGTATTTTCCTTTAATTTTAAGTGATATGGTTGATCCATTTTAGTATTGTATCAGTTGATCTTGATGTGTAGATTTGTGTCAGTATTTTATGACTGTGTTGATCATATGACGATATTAATTATGTTAACGCATTTTTTATGTGTCATTCATGATTATGATGAAGTGTCGATTGAGCTACTATTAATTATGTTGTGATGCCTTAATTTTTCCTAATGCAAAAAATAAATAAATAATTCCCTTTTGTAAATCACTATTAGTTGTCGTAATAGAGGGGTCGTTACATATGTTATCAGAGTAGGTTTGACCTTGCTACTTGGTATCATTATGTATTCTACTATATTAAACACTTGATTTATAATTTATCTCTAATTAAAGTTGAAATTTGTCCACGCAGGTAATCATGGTTAGAGGACATTGTGGTCCTACGGGGGAGGTATCACTCCTCTAGTACCATCCATGCCAGAGGGGTCTAAGCCCCAAGGAGAAGAACAAGCCATTGGACATGATCAGATTGTTGTGGGGGATGTGGTTGGTTTGATGAGGTCCTTTCATAGGATGTTGGAGGCCTTGATTAACCAACTAGATAAAGATGAGGCCAGGGTGCCTATACCAATGAGGGTTCACAATGCGCTCCAAATGGTATTGGTAGCATTCACAAAGAACTTGAGAAGATTAATTTTCCCGAGTTCATGGGTGCCATGAATGACTTAGCCACTGAGGCATGGTTGGAGAACATGGCGATGTGCTTTTCCCTTCGCAACTACACCTCCAACATGAAATTCTGCATGGCATTCTTTCAAATGAAGGGGAGCATTATTCTATGGTGGAAGATGCTCCTACGACAACTAAACATGGACATCGAAGATATGTCATGGGAACTATTCGAGGAGAGGTTATGAGAGAGGTATTTGTCAGAGGAATTCATTGAGTGCCAACTCAATGAGTTCAATGCCTTATGATAGGGTGGTCGTACAATGCCCAATTATGAGGCCTGATTCATGGATATTCTTAGATATGCTCTACACCTTAGCATAGAGAAGATGAAGGTCAACAAATTTTTGTTCGGCCTTAACTTCAACATTCGTGCGAAGGTGAGGATATTAATGCCTCAAACATTGCACGATGTAGTCTAGAAGGCCTTCATAGCTAAGGAAGAGCTGACTAGTAGGGATCAGGACATGACTCTTACAAGACTTTATGGAAAGACGACATCGGGTAAACAACAACATCAAAGACCAGCCAAACATATATCAAGGGTATCAAGACATGTCGAGAGAATCTATGTTTGTGACACCATGATGATCGAGTCCTTAGCAGAGGACTCCCTACAGAGGACCACCACATCAGGAACAACGTTGCCCGTATAAAAAAAAAATTAGGCCTGTTCAACAGAACAAACCAGGAGCTCATGATGTTAGGCCAACCACTTATCCTTTGGGGACCAGTAGTACTGAACCAAAGACCCGATGTTGGACATGTGGAGAGACACATTTTCGGCGAGACTGTCTCATTGAGATTGTCAGAGCGGCCGAATCAGCAGGACAAACTACAGTTGGATCTTTGGGCAAGGCCCACAAGATTCATGCAATGGTGAATAACCACTAGGTCGAGCACCAGTCCACTATGCTCGAGACGTCAGGTACCATCGCCAAACAAACTTTAATATTTTGATATATCCAGAGGCTACATAGAGCTTTATTTCTAGTGTAACACTAAAAAGAATTAAGGTAAAGGCAGTTGAGAAGGATGAGTTTAGATGCGTAGAAATGGCTTAGGAAGACAATCAAAAGGTTGGAGGAAATGTTTCGGATTGTCGCATTAACTTGGGATATTTTGTAACGAAGTTTGACCTATATGTCACGATCTTAGGATATTATGATATTGTGATCGGTATGTACTAGTTGGAATCACATGATGTGATACTCAACTGTAAGATAAAACGGTTGAGTTTGACTGATGATGAGGGGCAGAGAAGAGTGATTGTAGGAAGAAACCAAGGACTTTCCTTGAGATTTGTTTCTTCCCTATAGCTATAGAAGAGTTTGTGCAAGGGATGTAAGTTATATGTTGTAACAACCCCGACCACCAACATATTGAGAAACTCCACCAACAAGACACTTCACTGAACTTGTATAATGCTACCCAAAAAACTTGGCCTTCCAACAGGTCAGGTAATGCTACCACGTGGAACCGTATATATATATATATATATATATAACCTGCATTTTAATGAAATTAAAACACTTATTCACAATAAACACATAATTATTGCTACCATACAGATACAATTGATATTAACAGTAAGCCCACATGCAACGGAACACATGATACATTTCAAGTAATCCAAACATGCATAAAATACATAATTAAACACATAAATGATACTTATCTTTTGTCTGGAGTAAATCCACCAACTGCGTGTAGACCTTCCACAAACCTCCAATCGTTAGACCACACTACTCATTACTCTCAGCAGCAGGTCACCCCCAACCTAGGACTAAACTCCATCGGGAAAGGGAATTCTAGGCTTAGCAAGGACAACAAGGAAGTTCCACAAAGAAATAGAAGGATATTTTATCCCAGGAGCCACTTATGCCCACAACACACAGACCCTAATTCCCCACACACCTGCTCCACCCCAGGAGGATACACCTTCACTGATACAGGTCCATTGACTATTACACCTCCCTTACCTTGAGCTTCAACAACAGGTTGGAGTAGAAGTCTCATAGTACTGTGGTTTCTATAGGAATCCCTTCGAGGAGAACTCACTTCCCAGTAGACTCTCTCACCTTAGAGAGCTACTCACAGGTATGATAACCAGTCTTTGACTCAGCTAGAGTTAAGTACAATTGAAAGCAACAACAACAACAACAGCCACAACAACAGCAACATGAAAAATGGGTATGGACACCCGAAGAGGCAACGGCCTAATGCTAAGTCACAACATGGCTCAGGTGACTGTAATTACGCCAGGCTTCACAGGAAACAACACATGACGACTTCCTTTTTCTGGTTTCAGAGATGCGTGTGGGTAGGTAGAGGTCAGACGCATATTAAAAAATGGGTTCACGTACAAGATGGGAGAATGGCAGAACCGACTCATCCAAATGATGGAAAAATGACTCGCAAACCCCTCAACATAGTTGATGCTTCAGTTTTTAATTGCATGAGCCCAGGTCGACACTTGTATTCCTGGAGCTACATGCACTCCATTTAGCTTACGCCCCACTTTCCAAGAACTTAGGATAACAAAATATACAATTTCTACCTTAGAATTCAAGAAATAATATTAAAATATTATTCCTCTAGAGGTAAGCCCCCTAGCTTAGCCCCTAGACCCAAATACTTAGCCACCCATTCCTTACCCTATCTAGTGGATCTTATTCCCCTATAACACTTCTTCATGGAGGGTCTACACGCAACAATGTTTATATTTTTATTAATAATCTACATAATTACATATACAAACAAAATATTAGGCTCTTGGCCTTGGCATCTGGCTCACCAGCCTAATAAACACATAAGTCTTTTAGCTTAAAACCACTTGGGTCACCAGCCTATAAGAAAAATTACAATTCAGAAGGGGATCATCCTTGGGGTATTACAATCCCCTCCACTTATTTTTGCACTATCCACAATGCAACTAATTTACAAAACAACAACAAGATTTCCAAAATCTTCAAAAATATGTGGGTACTCTGCCCGTATAGCATCTTCATGCTCCCATGTTGCGTCATCAGGACTGCACCAGGTCCATTGGACTTTTACAAGCCTTATGGATTGATTCTGGAGCTACTTTCTTTTCCAGTCCAGTATACGCATCAGATGCACCTGTAAGATGCCTTCTTGTTCCACCTAAATCACATTCCAATCGATTACATGATTAGCATCAGGTATATATTTCTTAAGCAATGAAATATAAAACACATTATGTACAATTATTGATGTAGGCAATGAAAGCATATATGCAATTGGTTCAATCATTTCTAGGATTTCAAATGGCACACAAAATATGGATGCCAACTTGGAACAGTTTCCCAGCTTCAGGGAACTTTTGTTAGCTTTTACTTTTACTTTTACTTTTACTCTTGTGGATCCTATTCTTATCAACATAACTCTTCTGCCTATCTTAGGCAGCCTTCAAATTCCTCTTAATCTTCAACATTTGTTCTTCCATTTCCTTAAGCAACTTTGGCCCAACTATTTCTCTATCAGCTGGGTTGTCCCAACTTATTGGCATGTTGCACTTTCTGCCCTAAAGTGCTTCAAACAGGCTCATATTCAGTGATTCTTGATACCCATTGTTGTAGGAAAATTCTACCAAGTGTAGGTAGTCTTCCCATTTAGATGGTTTGTTGATCACATACATCCTTAACATGTATTCTATCACTTGGTTCACCCTCTTTGTCTGCCCATCAAACTCAAGATGATAAGAAATGCTGAAGTTTAGATTCATTCTGAACCCTTTGAATAACTCTTTCCATAATTTTGAGGTGAATTTTGGCTCTTTGTCAGACACAATTGTCTTGGGAACACTGTGCAATCGTGTTATTTCCCTTAAAAATATTTCAGCAACATAAGTTGCCTTGTGAGTAGTCTTCAATGGAATAAAATGGCCATCTTTCGTAAGATTTTCCACCATCACCATGATTGAATCATGCTGCTTGCCTATTCGAGGCAATCCTGTGATGACGTCCATTGTCACCACTTCCCACTTCCACTCAGGGATGGGTAAAGGCTACGGTAATACTCCTAAGTGCTTATGCTCAGCTTTAACCTTCTAACACTCTATACATCTCATGATGTATTGTGCAATTTCCTTCTTCATACCTGGCCAATAGTAATGGCTCTTGACTACTACCACAATTTTTTGATATTCATGGTGCATTGCATAAGTCACATTATGCATTTCATTCAAAATCAAAAGTTTCAAGTCCTGGACATTAGGTACATAAATTGTTTTCTTGTACAGAAGTGTTCCATCAACTCTCAACTTATAATCTTCCACTTTCTTTAGCATCTTACCATGTTGTAGCTTTGCTACCAACTCCATGTACTGCAAATCTTCATTTGCAACTTCCAAAATTCTACCTTTAATATCAGTTCGGTACATGCTAATGGTATAAGAATGAAATCCGTGCACTCTCCTACTGAGTGCATCAACCACCTTGTTTTCCTTTCCTTTGATATCCTTGATATTAAAGTCATACTCACAAAGAAATGCCAACCACCTACTCTACCTATCATTCAAAGTTGGCTGATCAAACAAATACTTCAGACTATTATGGTTTGTCCTCAGTTCAAACCTCCTTCCCATGAGGTAATGCCTCCATTTCTTTAGAGCGTGTACAATGGCTGCCAACTCCAAATCATGATTTGCATAGTTCCTTTCATGATCTTTCATCTTTCTAGATTAATAATAAATTACGAATCCATTCTGACTAAGGACTCCTCACAGTCCTTCTTTACATGCATATGTGCACACTACAAAGTCTTCATTCGTATCTGCAATCCTCAATATTAGAGAATTGGTTAACAACTGCTTCAATCGTTGGAGGATCTTCTCACATTCTTCAGTCCACTAAAACTTCTTCCCCTTCCTTTGCAAGGAAGTGATAGGGTGAGCTAACCTTGAGAACCCTGCAATGAACCTTCTATAATATCCAACTAGAACCATAAAGGATCTAACTTCTATCACATTCTTTGGTGCTGACCATTCCCTGATAGCTTCTATCTTCTCAGGTTCTACAACTATCCCATCCTTTGAAATGATATGCCCCAAGTAATGGATCTATTTTTTATAAAATGAGCACTTGGTCAATTTGGCATACAACTGGTGCTCTCCTAGCACTTGCAGGACCATCCTCAGATGATGTTCATGCTCTTTGTTCAACTTGTAATACACCAGGATGTCATCCAAAAATATTATGACAACCTTATCTAGATATTCCCTAAATACACCATTCATTAGGCACATAAAAATAGCGGGTGCATTTGACAACCCAAATGGCACCACTGTTAATTCATAATGACCATACCTTGTTTTGAAGGTGGTCTTGCTAATGTATTCATCCTTCATTCTTACCTGGTGATATCTTGATCTAATATCTATTTTCGAAAATATCTTAACATATTTCAACTAATCAAAGAGATCATTGATCCTTGGCAGAGGATACTTGTTCTTTACAATTACATTGTTTAACTATCTAAAATTGATGCACAATCTCAATGTTCCATCCTTATTCTTCATGAATAGGACCAAGGCTTTCCAAGGCGATACACTTTGGTGTATATGCCCCTTCTTTAGAAGCTCTTCAAGCTGCATTTTTAGTTCTTTCAGCTTTGGTGTACTAATTTTGTAAGGAGCTTTTCATACTTGAGTTGCTCGAGGCATCAAGTTTACAGAAAAGTCAATATCTCTTTTCAGGGGTAGTCCGGGTACTTCCTGGAATACATCTTCAAAATATTTTAATATTGCATGGTATTCAATCCTTGACACCTTATCCTTAGGTTCTTCCTCCATGTGGGCTGCAAAAAATTGATAGCCTTTCCTATAGCACTTCTTCGACTGCATTGTTGAGATTTTTCTAACAGTAACTACCCTAGGAATTCCTTGGAATGTTCTTCGATTTCCTTCCTCATCCAAGCAAGTGAATGCCTTGTTAGGACAGTCTAATATGGCGTGTTGTTGGTCCAACCAATCCATACCAATTAGACAATCATAGGAACCTAAAGGTAAAATTTTGAATTCATCTCTCGTGCTTAGTCTGTTCATGTCCACTAGACATGACTTAACCAATTTTGTAACCTTTCTCTTGGTTCCTATAGCCAGTTGCACTAACCAATATTTTCCATGTTTTCTTCTCAACAATTGAAAATTTTCCACCACTCTAGGATCTACATAACTATCTCTATCCACTAAATCAATTAAAATAGTAAAGGCATGGTTGTTGATCATACCTTCCACTTCAATCATGTGCGATTGATATTCTTATTTCTTGTTTTCCAGGGTTGTGTAGATCCTTGGTATTCCACTGCCCATGTCCTCCAATGTTCTTGCCTGTTGAAAATTGTTGACAGATCTCACTTTGTCATTTATGTGGGGGCAATCTCTGTACCTATGATTTCCTTTACAACCCCAACATTCCATAGGTGGTTGTCTTGGCATTAGTCCACCCACTTCAACCTTCCAGGGCTCTCTAGAAGATGGTTGTCCTTCATGACTGTTCCTAAAAAATGGTGGTTTGTTTCACGTTTTCCTCTGCTCCCTCTTAAACTTGTTCTTATCTTCCCAAGATTTTTGGAACGTAGGCTTTTCATTTTTCTAATCATGTAAGAATTTTTTGCTCCTTAAAGTTTCTTCCATAGTATTTGGGTCATCACACTAGATCTTGTCACTGATGGAAGATGGAAGTCCATTCAGACACCTTTCAATTTTGACAGTCTCATCCTTGATGAAAGGAACATACTTCAACAATTCCAAAAACCTTCATTCATATTCATCAATGGTCATGCTTCCTAGTTTGAGTTCAAATAACTCTTTCATCTTTCGGTCATAGTACCTCTTTGTTAAGTACTTGTTTTCAAAATGCTTCTTGAACTCCCTCCAAGTAACATTCTTCTCTCTGACGTGTTGTACTTGCACAAGCTACTCCCATCATACACATGCCTTTCCTTTAAGTTGGTAAATGGAAATTCTTCCTTCTGCATGAGAATAATAGCTCTGCAGTTGGAAATATTTTCGCATGCCCAACAACCATGTCTTAGCATATTCTTGTGTTCTCCATCAAATGTAGGAGGTTTAATCTTGTTCATTTCACCTTTCATTTCATCCATTCCAAATCTCCTATGTTTTCTGGTAGGATATGGGCTTGAACTATTGTGTGTCTCCTTATTGGAATGTTTCGAGGAGTGATGATGATTCCTACTAAAGCTTCTTGATATTATTTTCCTCTCAGGGTTCTTGTGACTCCCTGTTTTGCTTGAGTCACTCTCCTTATCCAATTTCCTTTTGATTCCTTCTAGACTCTGCATCAACTTCTTGTCTAACTTTCCTTGTTGATTCCTAGATTTCATGAGCTTTATGTTATCTTCTCAGTGAACCTGGGAATCTTTGTGCAATCGTTCAATTATTTTCATCATATTCCCTTCCTTGTCCATCTCTCCTCCGTGCCCATTGGAGTTATATTCTTCCCCTCCTAAATGGGCATCCATTCCTTTTACTTCATTCTATGAAATGGAAGAATTATGTGCCTCCTCCATTTCTCTGCACTCTGTGACAATTCATTGTGGTCTTGACACTTGTTGAACTCTGCAAAACAGAACGTGAATTCAACCAGAATTTTTTAGGCCATCATTCCTTAACAATTCCCACATCACTCACAAACCAATATGATTTAAGAAAATGTTCAAATTTCATTTTATTTCCAAGATCTTCTCTTCTCTGTAATAAAATTCAGGCACTATCCCCTTTCTCTCAATCCCCAACCCATGTGCTCAAGGGTCGTGAACAAGTGCTAAGTCAAAAGGTGCTTACTTGGGGCCTTCGACTTCAAAAATTTTCAAAGCACAATACAACAATCTCTCGGAGTTTGGATTACCAAACTCGCAAAGTAGGAAAGATATTCAGTCCATGTCTACCTAAAATCTAAAAGATGACACTTACTATGGAACCTTGAGTTCTAGGACATTGGGTCTTCAGGACTTCGGAGCTTCAGAGGATCTCACATCCACACATTTGAACTGTTAATCTCCGAACATTCCCAATCACCTTTGTTGATGGCATTACGTTACATCACTTAATGTTTTCTCAATTGTGGGGGCATGAAATGGTGGTCTGGTGTAACACGTCTTTCATCCCGTGATTCATATGACGCTGACATGTAACCCCTCGATGAAACCACAGTTTGGATTTCGGGACTACCTTGGATAATTAATTTCTGTGAAACTTGGGTCCCCATAATGCCTTCTGGCCATTGATCTTGATGTATTGCGATCAACGCCACTGTGGGTCCTCTCAGCTTTAACTATGTTACATAACCTCAGGCCCCACTAACCCTGCTCATAAAGGATGCCACATGGCTAAGTACTAGCGACTGACTCGTGGTCCAATCAGATAGGTGACACATGCCACATTCCAAACGCCATTTCAATATTCCATGAGTTCGAAACCACTCACATGTGGCACACATCCTATATGTCCACGTCACCTCCAGGTAACGTCCTCATGATTCACCACTTTGGCTCTTCGTTCTTTGAGAGTTTAAAACTCATAGCACTTTCCTCCTCACGAAGTACTTCCACCCGAAGTACATGATCTTTTGACACGTTTCCATCGCAATGGATGGTTGCGATGTACTTTGGCCTTCGGGACTTCAGGATTTTGTCACACTCCACACTTGAAATCCTCCAAACTGACTTTCCTTTGCTTTTCTTGGATATGGATCTAATGGTATAGATTCCTTTCAACAACAGATCTAACGACTCATGTCACTCCTCTTCCTGAGATTCATTTCTCGAGAGGGTTTCTTCAACACTTAGTCGACTTTCGGATCTATGCACTCCTTGCAACAGATCTTCATGTCCCTTCATGAGAAAACTCAATCTATTTCTCCTGAGGTTTTTGAGTCAAAAACTCTATCAACGCACTCCTTGCACCCAGAGACACTCTAAACCTCAAAATTTTTTCCCTTTCAATAACAGTCCACTCTGAAATATTTTTCTCGTGAACCACTAACATGGCCCATCCAAACTAAGTGTTGTAACCATGCTCTGATACCAT
>JZKD02S1724602.1:122060-135134 GCA_000966675.3 Picea glauca
TGCATTTTAATAAAATTAAAACACTTATTCACAATAAACACATAATTACTTCTACCATACAGATGCAATTGATATTAACAGTAAGTCCACATGCAACGAAACACATGATACATTGCAAGTAATCCAAACATCCATAAAATACATAATTAAACACATAAATGATACTTATCTTTTAGCTGGAGTAAATCCACCAATTGTGTGCAGACCTTCCACAAACCTCCCAACCTTAGACCGTGCTTCTCATCACTCTCAGCAGTAGGTCACCCTCGAGCTGGGACTAAACTCCATCGGGAAACGGAATTATAGGCTTGGAAAGGACAACAAGGAAGTTGCACAAAGAAACATGAAGGATATTTTATCCCAAGAGCCACTTATGCCCACAACACACAGGCCCTCATTCCCCACACACCTGCTCCACCCCAGGAGGATACACCTTCACTAATACAAGTCCATCAGCTAGTACACCTCCCTTACCTTAGGCTTCAACAACAGGCTGGACCAAAAGTCTCAGAGTATTGTGGCTGCTACAAGAATCCCTTCCAGGAGAACTCACTTCCTAGCAGACTCTCTCACCTAGGAGAGCTGCTCATAAGTCTGATAAGAAGTCTTCGAATTAGTTATAGCTGGGTATGGTTGAAAAAAACAACAACAGAAATAGCAACGACAATAGGGAAAAATGAGTATGGAAACCCGAAGAGGCAACAACCTAACGCTAAGTCACAACACGGCTCAGGCAACTACAATTGTGTCGAGCTTCACAGGAAACAACACAGGACAGATTCCCTATTCTGCAGGGATGATTTTAAGGATGGAAAATTATTTTAAGCTATAGAAACCTTAGTGAATCTTACTAATCCTTCTTACGCCAACTATAAAATGTTTGGCAATATTTTTGTAAAAATATTAAAATTCCTAAGGATTTTATATAGTTTGTATAAAATTTTGGCAATTGTTAAGGTAAAATAATTTTATCCTATAGAATTTGGGTGAATCATTTTTAAAACAACGAATCTTTTTGGGGGAAAAACCATGGAAAATTATCCCATGAGTGAAATTTAGCCCCTAAAATCATCCATGTTATTCTGGTTCTAGAGATGAGTGCAGGTAGGTAGAGGTCAGACGTAGAGGTAAAAACGGGTTCACATACAGGATGGGAGAATGGCAGAATGAACTCAGGTGGATGATGGAAGAATGAATCGTGAACCCCTCAACACAGCTGACACTTCAGCTTTTAACTGCATAAGCCCAGATCAACACTTGTCTTCCTGGAGCTGCATGCACTCCATTTAGCTTACGTCCCGCTTTCCAGGAACTTAAGATAACAAAATATATAATGTCTACCTTAGTCTTCAGAAAATAATATTAAAATATAATTCCTCTAGAGGTAAGGCCCCTAGCTTAGCCCCTAGGTCAAAATACTTAGCCCCCCCTTCCTTACCGTACCTAGTGGAGCTTAGTCCCCCATAACTCTTCTTCGTGGAGGGTCTACATGCAACAATTTTTATGTTTTTATTAATGATGTGCATAATTACATATACAAACAAAATATCAGGCTCCTGGCCTTGGAAACTGGCTTACCAGCCTAATAAACTCATAAGTCTTTCAAATTACAACCACTTGGTTCACTAGCCTATAAGAAAAATTACAATTCAGAAGGGGCTCGACCTTGGGGTATTACATATGTGATATTAGTGCTAAACGAAAAGGGAGAGGTGGAAGGATTAGAAAACCTTCTGGTAGTACGAGAGTTTGTTGACGTGTTCCCAAAAGAGTTACCAGGTTTTCCACCCAAAAGAGATTTGGAGCTTATAACTAACTTGAAACCTGGAACTGAACCGATAGAAAGAATGTCTTATCGGATGTCAACTCCTAAGTTACAAGAGTTGAAAATGCAATTGAAGGAGTTGTTGGACCTAGGACTTATATGTCCAAGTGTGTCACCTTGGGGTGCACCTGTTATTTTCATAAGAAAGAAGGATGGGTCATGGAGACTTTGTATTGACTACCATCAATTGAAAAAGGAGACAATCAAGAACCAATATCCATTGCCAAGAATACACGATTTGTTCTATCAAATGAAAGGCACAAAAGTGTTTTCAAATATCGACTTGAGATCAGGTTATCACCAGTTACGAATTAAAGAGGAAGATATTCCTAAGACCACATTCAATATGAGGTTCAGACATTATAAGTTTATCGTTTTCTCATTTGGACTGACAAACGCCCCAGGGTATTCATGAGTTTGATGAATGGGGTGTTCCACAAATACATGGACAAGTTTGTTCAAGTATTCATTCATGAAAATATTGATATTTTCTCGAACGATGGAAGAACATGACGAACATTTGCACTTAGCACTACAGTGTTTACAAAAACACAAATTATACAGAAGACTGTCAAAATCCTCTTTTTACCAATTGAGGATTCATTACTTAAGGCATGTTATATCTGTCAAAGTCATCGTTGTGGATCCAACAAAGGTAGAGGATATTATGGAATGGCCTATTCCAAAGAACATACCATAAGTATGTAGCTTTATGGTTTTAACAAGATATTATTGACAGTTCGTTGAAGGTTTTTCGAAGATAGCAAATTCGATCACAAAATTGCAGAAAAATAAAAAGTTTGTATGGACCAAGAAGTGTGCAGAATAATTTCAATGACTCAAAGGGTTGTTGACAATAACACCAATACTAAGGGTCATTGACATGGACAAAGAATTCTTGGTATGCACAGACGCATCCAAGGAAGGCTTAGGCGAAGTCTTGATGCAAGATGGTCACGTGATCACTTACATCTGAAGGAAATTAAAAATGTATAAGGAGAACTACACCACTCATGATTTGGAATTATTGGCCATTGTGTATGCATTGAGAGTGTGGAGACACTATCCGATTGGATGGAAATTCGAACTAAAAACAAATCATTGTGGATTGCAGCACATATTTACATAGAGTGACTTGAACACGTGATAATTGAGTTGGTTAGAATTGCTTAGAGAATACAATTTTGAGATTACTTACATAAAATGAATAGTGAACAGAGTGGCAGATGCATTGAGTCAAATACCACACATATTCTTGATGATACCTATGCAAACGAATCTTCGAAGAAGGATTCTAACTATACAGTTCGACGATGACTGGTATAAAGAAGATATGGAAAATATCGAACAAGACACCATGATTATACCAAGGTTTAAAGGTTATACATTGGACAATGATAGATTGATGAGGTATAATAACTAGATTTACATACCGCCTAATGACGAATTGAGAAGTTTGGTTTGAAGAGAAGATCATAGAGCAGTGTACATGTCTCATCTAGGAGTCACGAATATGACGAAAAATCTTAAACCCTTATTCTTCTAGAAAGGAATGAAAGTGGACATAGTTAGCTACATGTTGATATGTATAGAATGTCAATGAGTGAAATATGAACATAGACATCTGACAGACTTACTAAAGCCACACATCATTCTAGAATAAAAGTGGGATGTCATTTCGATGGACTTTATTGTTGGATTTCCACTAACGGCAAGGAGGCATGACTCAATTTTCATGGTAGTTGACACTTTGATGAAGACTGCACATTTCATTCCTATGCGTGAGGTTACATGGCATACCGAGAAGGAGCATATACGATCGAGGATTGGTGTTTACATGATGATTTTGGACTAGTTTCCAAGAGGCCTTGGGAACACAACTTAATTTTAGTATAACGTATCACCCTGAGACCAATGGGAAGACAGAAAGAAAAAACCAAATTTTTGAAGATATGTTGTGTATGTATGTGATGGACCAACAAAAGCATTGGGAAATTTTTTTGTCACTGGTAGGGTTTGTGTACAACAAAAACTATCAAATTACCATTAAGATGGCATCGTTTGAGTTTCTTTACGGGAGACTTTGTCGGGCGCCTTTGAGATGGGATCGACTTGAGGATAGGACCCTGGTAGGAACAGAAGTGATCCAAGAGAGGGAAGAACAAATGCAAACGATAATACAAAGAATTAAATAAACAAAAGATCAATAGAAGAGTCATGCTAATGTGCATCGGGTTGACCACCATTACGAAGTTGGCAACCGAGTTTTCTTGTGGGTGAAACAACATAAGAGTTCGAT
The DNA here is from genome assembly GCA_000966675.3 of Picea glauca. Classification (NCBI taxonomy): domain Eukaryota; kingdom Viridiplantae; phylum Streptophyta; class Pinopsida; order Pinales; family Pinaceae; genus Picea; species Picea glauca. The sequence continues at coordinate 126,185 of JZKD02S1724602.1, forward strand.
CAAGTTTGGTAAGGGAGATAAAATCTCTCCTAGCTTTGTGGGACCTTTCGAAGTTGTGGAAATGAAAGGACCCATGGCCTATCGAGTAGCCTTGCCTGATTCTTTGAGGTGTATGCACAATGTATTTCATGTATCTCTTTTGAGACATTATGTTAGTGATCCTACACATGTGATTGATATGAGTTATTTGCAGGTGTCAGACGAGGGTGCACTCACGATGGAGCCAATATGCATTATGTACCATTCCATTCGACAACTACGACATCAAATAATCAATCAGGTCAAGGTCCAGTGGGACAATTATAGTCCACACTCAGCTACCTAGGAGGACGCATATAATATGCGCCAACAATTTTTGTATGTGTTTGATAGATTAAACATATATGTCTTGTCAGATACTTTTATTACAACATTTTTTATATTGTAAAACTTCGAGATGAAGTTTAAAACAAGAGGGGGTGCATGTGACATCCCGCTTTTGCGAGCACATGTTATCGACTTATTCTTTGAGGACACTTGCGTGCAAGTGATCCGGTTATAGTACATGGTTATATATTTTGCTTATCCATTTTTATAATAATGTTGATAGTTATGATTGATGTTATTGATATATCCATATTGATAGATGATATTGATGAGTTTTCCCTAAGTGTGCAAGACATGGATAGAGTTTGGATGACGATGGCATCAATGGACCTCCTTGGACTCCAAATTGAGTCAAGGAGTGAATTGTATTGGTTTGAGTATTTCATTTATGCATATGTGAAATATGATCGATTATAGTAGGATGCAGGCTGATGGTTTCTTTCTATTATGACTCACATAAGGAGTAAAGAGTTCATGCACATAGACTTGATATTGAGGGAGAGGTGTGGCAACATCCTTGTCACAGCCTATTAGCACTCCCATCGGGGCTCTAATTGTATGTTAACGATTACCTAGTTCGAGAAGTCTACGATGTCATGACAGAAGACTAAGACAGTTGCTCATGAATATTTTTAAGGGGTTCTCAATAAGGCAGTGTACTTATTCCTTAGAAGCCGTTAGTCTCTCACAGGGCCACCTGAATGGAGTGTTGACTCCAGGGGTTGGAAAACTACCAAAACCAGTAAAAAGGCGAGTGGCACCCTTAGATGCATGGGAATTCATCTTGAAGGGCACGCTGCATGAGTTAAGAATAAAATTGAATCAATGAATCTAGGTGGCCTAGAAAGCCTTGAGCGAATAATCAAACCTTGTAAAATATTTAAGCATTGTCGAATTTAATTAAATAATTAAGGATTGAAATTATTAATCGTAAATCCCAAGTGGAAGTCTAATCCTATTCACAAATTAAGCCTAAATAAATTAAAGAATTAAGTAAAACGAAATGAGGTAAATAAATTCAAGAATTAAGTAAAACGAAATAATCCTAAATATTTGATTTAAGGCACACATGTGTAAGAAAATATTAAAAGGGAGTTTCTAAAATAAGAAAGAAAGAAAGATGAGAGAATGTGTATGCATAGAAAGGAATCTAGAGTATAGTTAACACTAGTCTAACTAGAGAAGAATCATATTTTAATGCAACTCTGATTTAGTAAGGTGTCAGTCATTAATTGGGAATAAGGAGAATAAAGAGACAACTAGGAGTGATTTAAGAGGCGGAAAGGTGAGAGAAAATGACTTTAATTAAATTAAATTGAGGAATTTACTTGTGCGACTTGGGGAAAGGATGACAAGTGTACGGAGGGAATAATTCTAAATTATTTAATTAAAAATCAAATTAATTGTGCAAGTGGGAAGGTGTAATTAAGGAAACTCCTATAAAGAAAATGGAAAAGAGGAAAAAAAAAAACACAGGGGTTATGTGTAAGGTTATGCTCGAGAAATTTTGACTAATTTTACTTGTGAGAGTTGGGATACATAGCTTGAGAGGGAGTGGTGCCTTTAACTTGCGAGGCGAGCTCGATGCTAGAGTATTTTTATGGTTTTGTGTGCATGGCCCCTTTGCAGCTTGGAGGGATAAGGGGGAAGAAGAGTACCCCTAATGTTAGTTGGGAGGTACCGGTCAAGCCTCAAAGATTAAAAAGCGAGAGGTTAGAGGGATGCCAGTTGCCGAGGCTGGTCTTCGTCAAGGCTGGTCTTCGTCTTTGGTTACAGTATTTTAATTGAGATTTACATTTATATTTACTTTAATTCGTATATATGTTTAGAAATTTGTTGTCAGTTGTAAAGGATTTTCTGATACGGGATTGGCAAGATTTCTTGATGGGCTACATAATATAGAAAGGAATTTCTAAATGATGGTCATTCATATTCTACCAAATAGATTAGCATTCCTTGTTCCGCTGTCCTTTCACGTATTAATTCATGGTATTTCTGTGTAGATGTTGCCATAATTTTTAACTAGGTTATTTTTGGAATTCAAACTATGGAAATCCCTATAGGCTTCAAGGCTTATGGATACCTTTTGAATAACATTTCTCCTCGCATCTACCCTAAAAATATATATATTCTTACAAGAGGTCAGAAGTTCAAATCCCTTGGCTATGCTTACCCAACCAACTCTTAATCTACCACCCAGACTTCCTTTGATGTTCACTGCTAGTGGAGTCTTAGAAAAATGTTGAACGATTTACGTACTGTGATAGTCATCATCGGAATGTGATCCTCGTTAGTCGTTGTATGAAGTTCTGCCTACATATTTTATTCACGCCGAGAATTAATCCAATGCACCAAAATCGTATTTCATATGCCTCTAAGGCTTAGCTATTTATTGGAATGAATTTTCCATGGCAACTCTCTCAAATATATTGCTTGGAATTCGTAAGCCATGGGTGGGGTTTCCAACAAGTTAACAATTGTCCTGATTCCAACTTAAGGAATGGAGGTCGCTACCCTTGACGAACACTCAGAATTTGGATCTTCTCATTAGCATATTTAAAGTGAAAGTCGTGGGTGTTCGTTTCTACGTTACATTACTAAGTTGATTGTTGTATGGTGCCTTGATTTATCGAGCTCTCCCTTGGGTGCCCAGATCCGAGATAATTTGTGTGATAACAACTCAAGAATTAGTAATTTTTCTTTCGGTGAAAATACTCTGGGCTATACCAATGCCTCTGTTAAGTTTAAAAAGAAGCGCTTCAAAGAAAGTTTCCAACTGTATGACTGGAGTAGTTTGTTGAAATATATTTTACTACCCAGCTCAGAAAATCTTCCTTTCAATATGATTATATGGGTGGGTGTTTGGGACAGATTTTATTGCGACTGATTCGATATTTCTGTTTCCTCTGCCAAAATGTTGAGCCACGATTTTACTGGCCGATTAATGGAAGTTCCTTCAACACATAAATATTTGTATCATTCCAAGTATTGAATTTCCTTGGCTTCCACGCCAGATTATGATATAGTAAAATGAAAATCCATATATTAATTTTGTCAGTGGATGGGTGAATAAATTCATGACTTCTACTTTGTTCTTGAACCTTACTTCATTGATGTATTGTACAGTGTAGTAAAGTATAAAATACACATGGTTATCAAATCCGGTTGAGTAAAAGCTAATTATGAAGTGCCCCAAGCGCTGGTAGTTATGTTAGCGGACGATGTCTGATGGCTTCTGAATCAGATCCTGGACACAAATTAATGCTTGAGAGAAGGACTTTCCTTTGTATATATCCGAACCCCAGTCTTCCTTTAGGAGTTTACCAGAAGGTGTTGTATAGAATCAATCTATCTGGATCGTTGCCTTACTTTTCAGCCTGTAGAGTCTAAGAGCCTTAGCACTAAAAGGATCATACACCAGCTTATGACGTTTCCTGTAATAAATTTAATCGTGTTTATTACAGGAAACGTCATCAGGGTAAATTGAAATGATGATGATAAGGGTAAATTGAAATGATCGATAATCGTGTTTATCTTGCGTGGAAGAACATCTTGGTATGGATGTTGGGTTTTCATCTGGCGATCGTGTATTCTTGCTAAATTCTATCTAGTTCAACCCCGCTCCTTGTGGGAAACCTCAACAGCGTTAAGCCATTATCATTAGCACTTGAATCGTCGTTCGCAATTCGTTTAGTTGAATCCTCTAGATGCGCTCGAATTTAATCCATGAGAATCGGTATTTTTTGTTAAATATAATGTAACCTCAACAGGTTGACTATACACTGCCAGCTGTACTTTCTTTTCTTGACTTGCTTGAGCCTATTTAGCTCAGCTATTTTCCTTTTGCATAAGTCATCTTCATTAACTCTTTTCATTGTAGTTTCTCCTTACATTCTCAATATACTGAATACTATTTCCGTTCTATTATTTCTCTCTCTGCATTTCTTGCTTCACAATTTATCATGGTATCAGAGCTTCAATAGTAAGCCTCTTCACATGGGCTGGAGAGCAACACGATCCTCACAGTGCAGAGCTTACACGGATCACGAGAGAACGCGACACAGACTTTTCACAAGGCTTGGAGAGTTGTCCGTAATACTCTCAAAAGATCCTCATAGGAAGCTCATGCGAGGAAGCAGAGCGCTATACACTCAAAAGATCGAGCAAGCAGAGACTGCAGAAGGAGAAACTCTAAAGAATCGTAAACAATTTCATATTCGTCAAATATTCCCGAAGAAGAGCTGCAAGAGACAGGAACATTTGAAGAATTCAAATAAATTCGTTCAAATTTGTGAAAGATTGTTGCAGGAGGCAGAATCATTTAAATAATTTCGGGAAATATCTCTCCTCCATCAAAGATTGCAGCAGAGAACAATAAGCTTCAAAGAACTCATGAAATTCTTTCAAATCTTTGAAAGTTTCACGAATTTTTCTTCCGCAGGAGAAATTCCTTGCAAAGGCAGCAAAGAACACGTCAGAGGAGCCAAGAACGAGAAATCAGAGCCATAAGATCCATCCTGCGAAGAGATCGAAGGCGAAAATCCAATTTAGAAGTGACGAGGAGAGCGTAGAAAAGGTGAAAGAATTCCAGCCGTTGGATTTTGCGCAGAGGACTGATAGTCATCGGATATGTGAGAAAGTGCATGAGGTTTAGTCCTTTGGAGCACATAGGAGAAATTTTTGACTTGCAAAGTCACGAAATCATTAGGACCGTCCATCAAGGGACACACGGCGAGATCTCGGCATTTCGCTCACTCGCAGGGTGTAAAGGTCAGAAGACTGTCGTGAGAATTCACGAATCGCGAAATCCTGATTCCTTCTAGGCCGTTGGATCGAGAAATATTGTGAATCGTCGATCTAACGCTATCGCGAAATCAAGAATCGGGAGTTGGACGAGCAAAGGAGACTGCACTCCAAACCCCGATACGAGAAATCCCGAAATCATCTTGATCATCCATTAATTAACACATGTGGCAACAGATCTAAGCGCCATCAAAATTTCGGCATTTCAGAGTTTGGGATATCGAAGGTCTTGTTGACGAAGGTCGGGACACTCGACGGCGAAAGTCCCAAAATCCTGAAAAGATCACAGTCGTCCATTCGTTGGGACATATGGCAGAGATCGAGGAAATCATCAGTATTTCGGCTACTGGGGTTTCAAGTTGACAGAGGATTTGTGTCACCGAGGGTCACAAGTCATGAAATCGCAAAACGCAGGAGGACCATCCATCTTGAGGAGACACATGGCAGCAATCCAGGATTTCAGGAGATTTTTCGAAAGGAGAAGGACACTTTGCCATTTCGGCATTTCGCGTATCGATATTTTGGGGGTCAAGAGGACAGGAGATTGGGCACTTGAGTCACGAAACCCCGAAACTAGACTGTGCTCTTATGAGTAGTGGTCACATGGACCAAGGCATAGCTCAAGGGGATAAATGTTGTTAAATCCATTTCGGTAAATCGACATTTCGAAGATCGGAAGGACGAAGGGTCAAGGATACTTGACATCAGGAAACAAGAAGTCCCGAAACATGAAATCTTGAAAAGGAATTTGAATAAGCGTCGGGATATTTCGGATTTCGAAAAATTGAGGGACAAAGAACCGACGAAGGCATCACAATTCCCCAATTCGCAAAAAGCCGGTAGCACTTTAACATTTAGGCATGTGGTCACATTGCACGGAGACTAAGGGTCAATCCAAGGCCGTTAAGCTCTCTTCGGCATTTCGATGACCGGATCTTGGCGAGACAAGAGTTCGAAGGACTCGCATACAATAGTCCCAAAGTCCCAAAGGAAGAAATTCCAAAGTCACTACGAATTACAAGCAGGAGACAGGTAAATACAAATTTTTTCCCAAATTTTTTTTTGTTCTTGCTAAATTTGTTAAAAATGGCGATGTCTAGCAATTTAGGACCAACGCAGGGTCTGATTCTACTTGGAAAGAACTATGAGTTCTAGTCTCTTTGAATGAGATTGATCTTGCAAGCACAAGATTGTTGGATTCCAATGGATCTTGGATATGTGGAACCAGATCCAGCAGACCTTGCCGCCATGACAAACCAACAGAGAATTGCTCAGGCAACTCAGAGGAACAAAGAAAATAAAGCTAAATTTTGGATTCTAAATTCTGTGGATTATTCAATTTTATCAAAAATCACAGGCATTGGTACTTCAAAACAAGCCTAGGACATTCTTAAATCATCCTACCAAGGCAATGACAGGTTCAAAACAGCCAAACTGCAGACCTTGAGGACACAATTCGAGACTTTAAGAATGACAGAGTCTAAAACTGTGGATCAGTTCATGACCAGAGTCATGGGAATCGTGAACCAGATCAAATTGACTGGTGAAGCCATCACCGATCAATGCATTGTTGAGAAAGTCATCAGAAGTTTACCAAAGAAATTTGAAATGGTTGTTACAGCAATCCTTGAATCCAAGGATCTGTCACGTTTTTCAACAGATGAACTGACTGGTTCCCTGGTGACACATGAGACCAGACAGCATATCACAGATGAGTCAATCGTCAATGCCTTCAAAACTCAATTCTCCTTTAGTAGAGGGAGAGGCAGAGGTCACTAGGGATGAGGGAGTACTACAAGTGACCAACACTCGAATGGAGGTAGCAAACAACAAAGCCAACATCAAAATTTCCAGGGTCATAGACAACAACACCAGAATCAGAATTTCCAGCCTCAAAGAGGCAGAGGGAGAAGATCAAATGACAAATCAATCATACAATGCTATTACTGCAAAAAGTATGGGCACTATGAATCTGAATGCAGGAAGAAGAAAACAGATCAGCTCTTAGGCAGAGCACATGTGTCAAATCATACGAGAGAAACCTCAACAGGTATGTTTCTCTCATGTCACAAGTCTGAAGAACAACCTAAAGATCTCTGGTTGCTGGACAGTGGATGCAGCAATCACATGACAGGTAACAAAGATTTACTTTCATGCATTGATTCTTCAATCCCATTTGATATTACACCTGGAAATGATTCCTTCGTTAAGGTTCAAGGCAAAGGAACTGTACCTATTCTTACTAAACAAAATGAAAAGAAAGACATAAACAATGTCTATCATGTTCCATATCTAAAACATAATCTTCTAAGTGTAGGAAAAATCATTGAACATGGCTATAAGGTACTCTTTGAGGGAGCATCTTGCAAGATATATGACAAAATCCCAAGAAGAAAATTGATTTCTGAAATCCACATGACTCAGAATAGGATGTTTCCCCTTACACTTAGAACTGCAAATCTGATTCAACCATATGCACAAAGTGCATCCACTTTAAATGAAACAATGGTTTGGCATACAATATTTGGACATCTACCCTTTAAGAGTCTAAGTCTTCTTCAGAAGCACTCCATGGTCAAAGGTCTACCCATCTTCAAAGAACAAAATTCGCCATGTGAGTCTTGCATACTTGGAAAACATAAGAGAACTAATTTTCCACAGTCATCCAATCAAGCCAACCAACATCTCAAACTAGTTCACACTGACCTATGTGGACCAATGAAAACAGACTCCACAGGTGGCAGCTTTTATTTTCTAACATTTATTGATGATTTCAGCAGAAAAATCTAGATCTATTTTCTCAGACACAAGTCTGAAACTTTTGCAAAATTCAAAGAATTCAAGGCAGAAGATGAAAAACAGAGTGGAAAATATATAAAAGCACTCAGGTCCAATGGAGGAGGAGAATACAACTCCAATGAATTTGCAAATTTCTGCAAATCACAAGGCATTATCATGCAAACAACAGCCAGGTATACTCCACAATAGAATGGAGTGGTTGAAAGGAAAAATCAGACAATAATGAATATGGCAAGAACACTTCTCAAAGAGAAAAGTTTGTCAAATATTTTTTGGGCTGAAGTAGTAGCATGCTCCGTTTATCTCTTGAAAAGATCTCGAACCACAAGTCTAAATATGAAAGTCCCCCAAGAAGCATGGAGTGGGACAAAGCTCAATGTTGCACATCTAAGGACATTCAGATGCATAGCATATGCTCACATACCTTCCAAATTAAGGAAGAAACTGGACGATAGAAGTGAGAAATGTATTTTTACTAGATATAGTGAAACATCTAAATCCTATAGGCTTTACAATCCAATCTCCAGGAAACTAATTCTCAGCAGAGATGTAAAATTTCTGGAAAATCAATTCTGGAATGAATCAGAAAATCAACAACTGGACAGTCAAAATCCACTGTTGTCAAGTTCTGAAAACACAGAAAATTCAGGACTGCAAATACCTCTACCTGTTCTTCCAAGATTGTAGGTACAAGGACGATCTAAAAATTCTCAGGATAACTCAACTTCCAGCAAAGACTCATCCTCTGAAATTCAAAATCAGAGAACTCTAAGTTTGAGAGAAATCCATCAGCAGTTGGATGATTTTGAACAACACAATATTTTTACTTTAATGTCATGTCAACCTACATCTTTTAAGGAAGCCACTAAGGAGACACATTGGGTTCAACCATGAACCAAGAAATTGACTCCATTGAGAAGAACAAGACATGGGATCTTGTTGATTTTCCAAGTCACAAGAAAAGTATTGGTGTCAAGTGGGT
>JZKD02S1724602.1:153231-172896 GCA_000966675.3 Picea glauca
ATATTCTTTAAACATTAAATTAGAATCACCATTACTATATATTATTTTTTAAAAGTGGTATGAATATGAAAGGAATTACACATCTTCCTCACACTAAGTTGTAGAAAACATTTCTCAACACAATAAAAAAAGACAAAACAAAAACAATATAAAAAAACAAAATTCTTGGAGTTTATTTCACAGGAATTTTCTTTGAAAAATAATGTCCTCATTGAAATTTGTTTCAAAGGATATTATTTGAAAAATAGATCAAAAGGACACAAGAAAAAAAACATTAAATTAAGAAGAAGGATAAGAAAACAAAGGCCAAACCAAGTCGAGTTTAGTTCAAAGAATTCTTTGAAAATCAATTGGTTTCAAAAGTTAGGTTTGGTTGTTGGACAAGACATTGGCTTATGGGAGATTGGATTGGAAAAGGAGTATTAGAGATGGTATTTTGGGGATTTTAGATTGAGAAAGGTTCAATGCAAAAAAACAAAACAATGTTAAAAAATGTAAGTTGTTCCATTTAAAGGTTTTTTGTAGAGTGAGGAAGGTGTGAAATTCCTTGTATATTTTATTTCGAGTTGATATGTGACATTTAAAAAAAAAAATCAATATTGGCTATAAATAGAATATTTAAATGTTCACTTTAGGTTTTTTTTTTTTTTTTTTGGTAAATTCCTGAGCTAATTCATTAATAATACTGTAATAGTACAATCAAGACAAAATAGGTAAACTAAAAAAAGAACGTCCGAGAGGAAGATGTGGAGTTCTAATTCTAGGCATGTCCTTATTAGGAAACCAGGAAGTCAAAAACTTGGAAAAAAACAGGCCTTCCCATGGAGGGAAACTAGGCTCTTAAAACAACATCATGTCTTGGCAATGTGTAAGCCAGTGTAAGAAAAAATATGATTGAATTAAACATAGAAAACCTGAAAAAAAAAAGACGAGAGTGAGAAAATTAAGGAGGAAGACCACCAGGGGGATTTCTTCGATCACTAGACACCCAAAAAGTTGTTGTCGTTGTAGTTGGAGGAGATGGATTTTTCCTCCCTGGTTGGCAGTCCTATGCACTTGAGGAAGGAGAATGGGGAAGGTAGGTCACTGCAATGGAATTTCCACATGGGGGGATAAATCTCAGTGTCGCTCTCTTGAGCTACTTACTTGAATGATAGATCTTATATTGTCTTCTTTTAGGTGATGTCCGAAGGCACCAAGTTGTCATGAAGTCCATCCAAAGGAGGATCTTGGAAACAAAGAGACCGAGGTAAGTCAGAGGGAATCTGAATGAGGACACCGAGAATACTGAGGAGGGCACGAGCCAACAATTTTTTTATTGTCCAATAGCTTCTGCGATGCCTTTGTGTGCACTTGGTTTCCATATGGTAATTTGTCATCACCTCCTCCCAGACGTCCAACATTTTCTTGATGGAGCACGGGACTGAGCGTTCATAACCCTCCTGACTGGTGACAACTAGCTAAGGGTGTGAGCCTTTCGCTCGAACTCCTGATCCACCTCTCCCTAGGTAGGGAGTTGACCGCAGTCGTCTAGGCATAGTGATTCAGGTGCACTCTGTGTATGTTGATGCAAGGCTAGAGTGAAAGCAGGAGAAGACTGGAGGAGAAAGCCAACAAAGGGCTATCGGGAGAGCTCAGAGTGTGAGAAGAAGGTATGTCGAACAAGAGCCAAAGGAAGAGCATAATGAGACAAAAGTGGAGGTTCTTGTAGATGATAAGGAAGGAGCCATGGGCATTCAATGCCCGCATCATGTATAGGACCACTCATGACACCATCGTATTGCAGTGCAACTGGAACAGGAGAGGAGAGGCTCGTGAAGTTAAATCCCAAAGCCCTGAGCATAACCCTGTATTAAAGTGTCCCTCAATTCTTTTGTTGGAGGTGACACTAGTGGGATCTAGGTGGACTGCACTAGTTATATATATATATATATATATATATATATTGAAATATTTAGTTGTTACAAACATTTTTTTAAACGACATGTGTTAACTCTGTATTAAGAATTGAAGGAGAAGTTGAGTAATAAGAATATATATATATATATATATATATATGTCTGGCGGAATTAGCAACTAGTTGGGCACTTACTCGACATGTGGTCGTGTTATCCAATTGCTACCACTAATAAGAATTTTTTACTTTCAATTACTCTCATTATATAAAGTTGTTATAAAATTATCTTACTAAAAGTGGATGTTTGATATAGGATATTGAAGTATTTTATTTATGACTAATATTGATGTATTTTTTTATTATTAATATAATTTTTAAATGTAACCATATTAAGCACTAAAGAAATTACACATCTCCCTCTTAATGGATAATAAATATTAAAGTAATGGAAATGAATATATTCTTATGAGAATTTAGAACTTAAATGGAAAGAGGTTAATGTATAATCTCTCTAATGATTAACTGAGACATAATAACATTAACTACTCTTATAATATTAAACTTTTAATTTGTAAACACCACAAATAATATTCTTCTATAATTAAATCTCACACACATATTACATATTTAATTAAAATACTGATTAATCTAGATGTTTTCAATAAATATACTTTCTATGACATAAACATCTTGCTTCAAAATAACTCTTGAAGAAGACTCATGATTCCAGAATGGTGAGGATAACATGTGACAATGCAAGTGACTAAAACACAAAATTAAAAATATTAATAATAATAACATCAATGCTACAAAGGGTAATTGCAAGTATAGATCTCGACAAATATCCTTGACACTTGCAAACAAATCAACCATCAAAATGCTCGGAGCGGCGTCCACATATATGTAAGCTCCCTACCAAAATAGTTCATGCAGAATCATGAATACCTAAAAACAGTTCTGCCAAAATTGTGTCACGCATAAGGCCCGAGCATATCAACTTAACCAACACCCTGTCACATAGAAAAACATAGCATCACCTTCAGAAAATTTAGCACTAATTCATCACCCAAAAAAAAAATTAAGTACATAGGAAATCTATAGGGAAATCACTGGAAAAATGAGTGCATTTTTAAATTTACAGGCATCGTAAAAAAAGAGATGAGGAGATATTATATCTACAAACCGAAGTATGCAGACTACCATGCCCACCAGGATAATCAGAGAAGCCATTACTCTGAATGAAATACCCCAAAGGAATCTCAACGGCTCATCGATGCGTTGCCCTTCATTTTTTAAGCAATTCAAATCATTGCTTCTTCTCAATGGTTGACTTTATATATATTTCGATGGGAATAGGATTTGAAAATACAGTTGACTTCCATAAGAAAGTCTAATCTGGATGATTTCCAGAAGACGTGAAGACAACCAGAGAAGAGTGGTTTGTCTGGCGGACTTGTGATGAATTCGAGAGAACCCACCGCAAGTCCATTAAGGGTTGTCTTGTGGAGAACCCGAGGAGACTGCTAAAAGACAATGAACTTTTATTGGAGTCTACAATTGAACTATGTATGTTTATCAATTTCGTTTTTCTAACTTGTTTTGTGGTTGGATTGAGCAGGTTGATCTATTATGCGATCACGTTCCATCACTCAAACATAAAATATAAATACTAATGTAGCAACAACCTTCTACTGGATTTTAGGGTGGATCACATGTAACTGTTTCCCAAAATAACAGTCATCTTATCTTATACAAGCACCCCATGCAGAGTCATGAATACTGGAAAAATAACGTACTCTGCTGAAATTTCATAGCATCACTTGCTTGTTTATGAATCATTAATGGCGTAAGAAATGCCTAGACAAGCTAGGTAATGCTTTTATAAAATTTGTGAAACACTCAAGAACCTTGTCCATAGCTACATCATAATTACAACTAAGAATTTGGGGTGTCTCTTCGTCAATGCCCGGGTCATTTGAAAATTGGGGTATCTCTCCGCTGATGTTTGTGTCGTTTGAAGCAAGAGCATATAACCTGATGCTGATGCTGATTTGTTACCAAGTCTGGCCCACAATTCCATTACCACACCGTAACTCTTACCAGTTCTCTGTAATGAAGTGCTTCATTGACTATTCGTGGCCCTTGTTAATCGAGTGGTTGTCTGCAGAATTGGAAATTAGAGAAGAAGGCATTTTCACACACAGAAAATATATTTTTCTCATATATCATTGCTTCACACAAGTTACATATTTAGGTAAAATCCACATTACAAAACTTACAATACTAAATCACAAATTACAATATTAATTTTTGTTTGGTTTTTTGTCTGATTCTTTGTCTTGTTGGTTTGACCATCATTGACTTACTTGTAGAATTTGGTTTGACCATCATTGACTTGTAGAAATGACATTTCTTGACATCACAAAGGACAATCTACTGAATCATCCTATGGAACTGCCACCATCTGTGAATACAGGGCCCTCCGAGATATATAGGATAACGTTCTAGATACTTAATGACCAGCAACTGTTGGATCCGAAGGTAAGTGCACGAGACCTAACCCTTGTGTTCAAGGGAGAACTGTTTCACCAAAGTCCCGAAGTAATTAGGGACCGTCCATCATCATGGCTGACAGGTGGTGAAATATCCATAACAATGGAACGAACCACTTCGGAAGTTTATGGTTGGGGAAGATACGAAATCACCGAATACCCAAAGGCCAAAGAAGATCCAGGCCGACGGTTGCCGAGAGATACATGTCAGAGGATCTGAGACTTCGGAGAAAGTCACTTTGGGAATTTCAAGTGTGGAGCGTGACAAATTCCCGAAGTCTTGAAGGCTGAAGTAAATCACAACCGTTCATTGTAGAGGAGACGTGGAGAGCGATCAGGAAGTTTTGGGGCAGAAACCTCTGAAAGAAAGTTGGAAAGAATGAAGAAGATATATACCGTTGGATCCAAAAGAACGTGTGGAAGAAATTAGTGTATTTCAGGTGAAAGAACTCTGAAAGAACGCGACGGACGAAATTTTGAAATTTCCAAAGCCCGAATAGTCGAAGCAACTAGGAACCATTGATCTAGGTTGGACAGGTGTCACCAGATCGCGAACTTTGGAGAATCGTACTACGAGGTTTTTGTGAAGTCGTGTTTTGAGATGTCCCAAAGTGTCAAAGCCTGAAACGTCTAAGGGCCATTGATCCGAAGGAAGGAATGTGGATCATTGATTTGCGAGGAGACACGTGGAAGATGGAGACTCACTCCATTGGACAACCATTGATATGAAAATGGATGCATGGCGCCAGATCTGAAACTTCGGGTATGAAGCACTTCAGAGGAAAGAAGAGGGTGAAAGCGTCGAAGCCCCGAAGGATATCTTGAACATTGATCAAGGAGGAGGTCAAAGGACCCTTGATCTGGTCTTGGTCAGAAGGACCCGAACTCTCGAAGTAATCGAGGACTGTTGATCTTTGCAGTAGTATCTCCCGAAGTCCAGAAACTCCGAAGTCTCAGAACTCAGACGCTTGAGGTTCCATAGTGAGTGTTAGTCGTTGGATGTTGGGTAGATGTGGATTGTTGATCCACTCTACTTCGTGAGTTTGGTAATCCGGAACTCCGAGAGATTGTTGTGTTGTGTTTGAAAATTCCCAAAGCCAAAGGCTCAAGTAAGCACCTATTGATCTAGCACTTGGTCACAGTCGTGGTCCTATGCGAATTAACGACCCAAGGAAAACGGGGAATAGTGCCCAAAAACTGTGTTAAAGAAGAAAAAAGGGGTTAGGAAGGAAGCCCATGGGTTTCATTTGGTTCAGACTTGCATCAGGGAGGTACTGAAGACTTGGGAACCTTATGATAGCATCTAACAAAGATCTAAGATCCATTAGCTGAGAGAAAAGAGATCGTTGCACAAGAAGTGCATCAGAGAAGAAAGATAGAGAAAAAAAAATATTCTACATATGAGATTTTTCAAAAGTAATGGGATCAGATGTTCAGTTCGATAAGCAACATGGAGACCCCAAATGAGATTCTTGTTTGGGGAAGAAATTCAAGGTGACAATCCTTGCACATCAAATCTAAATGCTAGGTGGAGAAATCCATTTGCAATACATGATAATGCATGAACCATAAGTTTGTATGGAGATGCAAAGAATGGGAATAAGGAAGGTTTTAGGGAATTATAATTCGTTCATGCAAAAGCTAAATGAGAGGAATCTAAATAATAATGCAATCCTGAAAATTAATAATCAACATAATATGTGAGGGAAAGTATGCAAAGTAGACAAGGAAAAATCCTAGATGGATTCAAGTCCATGAACATCCTAAGATAATGGAAGAATAAATCATGAAATATATGTCCAACTAGCAAAAGAGAAGCAGGGAGTACAAGAAAACCTCAAGTACTAAAGTATTTTATCGGGAAAGGGCTGAAGAAGTTCAGTTCTGAAGAGTAACTGGATGTTGAAGAATCGAGAGTCTATAAAACAACTTGGTGTGGAATTTGATTCATCCAAGTACGAGATTGGGATATTTGGACCCATGAAATTAATGAAAGTTGAAGGTTAATATCAGCTTAGTTTGGGACTATAAATGCAAAGGCATCCAAGAATGACTTGGCTAGAAAGTGCTCGGGACAAAAATAGTCATGTACAATGACTACAATGAGAGCACAAGAATATTCAGGAATCCAGGAAGAATTGAAGATTTTTGGGATCAACAAGGAAAAGTTGCACATGGGAAAGAAGTTGTTGTAATTTATGTGGAAGAAAGTATGTTATGGATTGATTGGGTCAACCAGAGGAAAGAATGTTTGCATGTTTGCAAGTGTTGTTGATGATGTTGCTACATAAGGAGAGAAGAAACATAAACCTGAAGTGTTGGTTATAGGTTTGATAAAAGAAGCATGAAAGATTCTATTGCTATCAGACATTGAGGTAGTATAAAATTTATTAATGGAAACCATGCAGGTATGAGTTTTATTACTCTTTTTGCATAATTTCTGAAAGGAAATTTAAGTAAGAATTTTCTCAGCCAGAGTTATTATATAAAATCACATGATTATATTATTGAGTGCATACCATTGGATGTGGTAAAGGATGGAGGTCTATATTAATTCAAATCTTTTTAGCTTTTGAATGCACACACTGACATAGTAGAATGTCATGTTAATTTGGTTATGGGGTAGTAACCAAAGAATTAAAAGATAAGAATTTTTTATATGAATGAATGCCACTAAGATAGTCATTTATGAGACCAAGACCTGGTTGGATATGGCAAGGCATGGATATGGAAAGGTTATGAACCACACGGGTACTAAAAGCTTCCTACCTTTAAATAAAACTTGGGCTACAACCTTTTTGTTAACACTAATGAACACCACAAAATTATATTCTTGGTGTAGTGTTCGGGTCGAAAAGGAAGGCATCCAATTAATTCAGAAGACAATAGGAAGTGTGTGGAGAATGTGTCAACACATTGGCCAGAATTCCAACTTATGGATAGTGGTATACATGACTGAGATAAGATAAATAGCATTATGTAATTCAATGCAAGGTGCATTGAATAAATAAGCATTGAGAGTTGTAATCATGTTTAGTAAGGGGTAGAGTTGCACTCATACATGATATAATTGTATACTTAAATGCACTTTGTTGAATGCATTTTGTGAGTGCATGTATATATGTTTTTGGCATGGAAATAATTATACTAATGGCTGAAATGTTGCTAACTCATGAAGTTGAGAACATTTTAGGAACTATTAAACATTGCAACAAGAAAGTTGCAAGCTAGGTAGTCACAAGAATAGAGACTATAGAAAAATTTATGTTCAGAAAATTGAAATAATAAACTTACTATTATTAATTATGAACATGGATATGCATAGAATAATGAGTCATTCTATTTTATTAAATTGTTCGGTAATTATGATTGAATTGCTAGATGCAGACAATTTTAAATTCACTGTATATGGTTCTGTACATATTGCAATGGAATTATAATGTACAGGAAATACTGACAATTGTTAGCAATATGCAAGATAAATCCTTGCAGGAAAATGGTATGCAATTTGGTGCCTATGGAAAACTACAAGGATGGTTGCATTCATAATATGGCAACAACCAAGATAAATTATGAAATAGAATTTCATGTTTTGGGGAAAAGATGAATTCCCTTTGAACTAAGTTGGAGTTCCTAAATGAATTATTTTATGTTTTCTCATGATAATTGCATGTGGGTGATGCAGATGAAATGATGTTGATTAAAGTTAGAATGTTGACTACAAAGAGTAGCTCGAAGAAGATGTTGATTGGAAATCTATGAGGTCAGTTGGAACTCCAAGAGCCATGATGCTCTAAGACTTCTGGTTTGGCTTGTTGTTGAAGCCCAAGGAAAGGGAGGTGTAACATTCGATGGACTGTGTGACAGTGAAGGTGCACACTACTAGGGTGGGACAAGCATGTGGGGAAGAGAGACAGTTGGTTGGATTGTTGTTGAGGTTTGGTTGGTTGGAGTGTTTTTGAGGTTTGATACCTTGTTCTAGACCATGTTGATGTGGAAGGTCTTCTCAATCAAAAGATAAGTACAATTCTTTATTTATTGTATGTTGTGTATCTTGTATATAGGTTATAATATTATTAGAATTTCCTGTATATACATATATATACATTCCATATATGCTTGCATTAACTGCATCCATGACTATACATATTGTGTTTTATATTTCATTTCTTAAGAAGTATATACTTGATGCTAATCATGCAATTGATTGGAATATGATTCAGGTGGATCAAGAAGGCGTCTTGCAAGTGCATCTAGTGCGCATATTTGACTGAAAAAGAAAGCAGGTATGGAATCAAGCCATAGGGCTTGTGAAGGTCCAGTGGACCTAGTACGGTCTTGAGGATGTGACATGGAAGAATGAGGATGCTATGCGGGAAGAATACCTGCATCTTTTTTAATATTTTGGGAAATCGTGTTGATGTTTTGTAAAGAGTTGCACTGAGGATAGTGTAAAAATAAGGGGAGGGGATTGTAATACCCCAAGAACAAGCCCTAATTATATTATGAATTGTAATCATGTTTATAGGCTGTTGAGCCAAGTGTATATAAGTTGGTGGAATTATGTGTTTATTAGGCCGAAGAGCCTAGGTGTTAAAGGCGAGGACCTGATTTTGTATATGTAATTAGGCAGATCATTAATAAAATTTAAACATCATTGTGTGTAGACTGACCACGAAGAAAAAGTGATGGGGGACTAAGATTCCACAGAGTGGCTAACGGAAATGGGGCTAAAAGGTTGGAAAGAGGGGCTAAGATTAGGGGCTTAAGTCCTTGAGAATAATAATTTATTATTATTCCAAAGTTGTGTGAAAGGACATGTTTTTATCCTAAGTCTTGGGAGGGGAAGCGTGTGCAAAAGGGAATGCATGCAGCTCCAAGAAGACAAGTGTCGACCTGGGTACATGTAGTTAAAGGCTAAAGCATTAGCTATGTTGGGGGTTCATCCTCCATTCTTTCATCTGCGATTTGAACCATGTGGTGTTGACATATGATCTTTGCATACCCTCGTGCAGCTCTGAAACCAGAAACTATGATGTTCTCCTGTGAATTCGACACATCCTCCGACTAAACCCATTATTGGCCTCTATCTATGTATCTTCATAACTGCTTGCAGTGAAGGTTGTTTGGGAGGTCATTTTCCCATACTTCGCCTGAGTTCACTGGAATATTTCCTGAGAACCGTTTTGCCTCTCCACTCGACCTCTATGTTTTGTTCTCTGGTCGCACACCTTAAAAACAGTGGGAAAAACCCATGGATTAATCCTTCGTCTAACCTGTTCAACCTCTCCATAGTCATGCATCTTGAACCCAGTGAGAACCCATGGACTGAGCCGCATATTCTGTGAAACCTGAGCATACAACAATTTTCTATGTTGTGTGTTTTATAACTGTGGGTTGTTGTGGCCATGCAATCCCTTGGCTGAGTGTGATTTGTTGTCGTCATTTGTTCCTTGTTGAGCCTTACTGTTGTCCTCCTTGTGCTGGAATAAAGTTGCAGAAGTAGGTTCTCAGGCATGTGTGTAATACTCTCTCCAGGTGAGGGAGGTGGTTTTGGTTGAAGAGGTAGGTTGTCAGGCCTATGAGCGACTCTCTCTAGGTGAGACCGTGTGTGGAGGAAGTGAGAAATCCTATAAGGGGTCCTGTAGCTACCACAGAGCTCAGAGAATTCTGGTCCGACCTATTGCTGAAGCCCAAGGAAAGGGAGGTTTAGCAGCCGAAGGACTGTCCTGTGTGGTAGTGAAGGTGTATACTCCTGGGGTGGGATAGGCATGTGGGGAATGAGAGTTTGTGAGCAGTGGGCATAAGTGGCTCATGGGAGAGAATCCTTCCTCATAAACTGTGTGTCTTCCTATTGACCTTGCCTAGCCTAGGATGCCCTTTCCTTATGGAGCTTAGTCCTAGCTTGGGAGTGACCTACTGCCGAGAGTCATGAGCAGTGTGGTCTAAGGATGGGATCTTTGTGGAAGGTCTGCACGCATTTGGTGGTGTTATTCCAGTTGAAAGATAAGTATAATTTACGTGCTTAATTTTATGTTATGCATGCCTGTGATGCTGGAATGTTATCATGTATTTTGTGTGTATATGAATTATTGTCCATTACATTTGAATCTGTATGGTAGCAGTAACTCTTTGTTATGTGTTTTATTTGATTTAAAAATGCATGTTATATATTTATATGTGAATATTGCGCAATGGTAGCATTACCCAGTCTCTATGGAGGATCGAAGATGCTACATTTTTGTATCATAGCTAGGTTAGAGCTGAGTAGTGGCATTGACCAGACCAGTTTATGGTTGGGGATGTTACAAATTGATATTAGAGAAGTAAAGGAAAACTTTAAGGTTGTGTTGGTAGCATTAACGGGTGGATTTGTATGCCAGGGGATGTTACACGTAGGTTGTATATATGGATCCGGGATACTAGCATTAGCTAGCATGTGCCCTGTAGTGACAAATTTCAAATTCATATTCATCCGATGAGATATCACAATGAACTTAATCCCATCCTTGAAAATATGATACTTGTTTTCTTCCTAGTAGAAAATGGCCTTCCTATCATACAAGTATGGAATTCCCAAAACCATCCCGCAAATTTCAAGTGGAACCACATCTAACTCTAACTCATCAATGAAACTGAATGTGATCACAAACCTTAACTTTCATTACTTAGTTACTTGCATGTGAGCATTATCACAATTCCAACCCAAAGGATACGGTCTCAGATGAGGCCTAGTTTCTAATCCAAACTTTTGAGAAACTTGCTGAGAAATAAGATTCACTTGTTATCCACTATCAACAAGTATATCATTCTTAATGTGCTTTGAGATAACTCATAAATGAAACAATTCATTTCTTTTCCTTCCATCATGGATTACTTTAGACTCTGTAGAAGAAGTATGCAAAATGAAATTTTCAATAGAAGATTTACCTTTGATGCCCATAGTTGTAACTTTGGTTTCATCCTTAGAATATGATCCATTATATTGTACTATGGTCGTGGTATTATTTTTACCATTTCTAGGTTGATCCCACTTCAGCTTCAATTTTGGATGCAACTTTCAACACTTTTCCTCCTCATGTTTTTTCTTCTTGCAATGAGAACATGTAGGATTCTCTTCTTCTTTCTTATTCACTGTAGTTTTCTTCTTGTAATCATGTGGATTCTTCAACTTCTTCTTGGAGTTATGCGTATTTCCTTTGATTTTACCACCAGTTATGTTGTCCTTCTTTTGATCCTCATATATTTCTTCCACCATGGCCTTCATTTCCATAAAGGCATAAAAGAATGCCTCTTCAGTACCGAAAGGATTTGGATTAGAATATTCCTTATTTGTTGTTGAATCCATTTCTTCTTATGAAATGCATGTCTCGAACCAATATTAGTAGTGTACTCTTCAAACCATCCTTCACTAAGATTGATTTTAGACCTCATAATCATTTACTTGCAAATAAATGTCAAAACCATCTTTGATACCACATGATCTGAAAATACCACACGAGTTATGATACCATCTTTATCCTTAAATATAAAAAAAAAATGATATTAATTCATCCCAAAGAATCCTTAGATCTTAATTATTTCTTATTCAGATACTAAAACATTCAACCGGATTCGGGAATATAAATGAAGATCGCTTGACTATTTGCAAAATATCATGTGAATGTTTTACTTCTCCATAAACCCATAAACTAATGAATAACTTGAACTGTAAATGAGATAATAAAACATAAAATAAAAGAACTCAAATACACATGTAATTGACATACATCAATGCATCTTCAAATTCCCTTTAAATAGCATGATTGTTCTTCATGATCCCAAAATTCCAAATTACATTACAATATAGGCTTACAAAAACACAATTTGAAGACACTCCAAAAATACACTACTCAAATGAAGAAATGGAGTACACCATTGAATTCCTGGAAAAACATTGTGACCCCTGATACGCTTCACGATGTAGTATCGTACCCTTTGTACTCTCTACATGCATTACGAGACCAAATTCTACATAAAAAATTGTGTCCTGGGATTTGTGCCAACATTGGAATGTGTGTCCACAATGTGTTGGGGTGCGTGTCATTGAATAGGTTGACCCTTTTAACCAAAATCCTAAATTGTTGGCATACATTAAATACATTTTGTTAGTGTTTATAACCAAATCCTAACTATAGGGGAGTTAGTTAAAACTATATATTATATAGTAGGTCGGGGGTTCGAGCCCCATCGACCATACTGTATAAACATATAATTGTTATAACCTCCACAAATTTTGTTGATATGTATATAGTCGTTGATATGGATATATAATATATGTTGTATATAGTATATAGTTAACAAACCTCCACTCGCACTTTTGAAATGAATATTATATTGTTATACCAATAATATATTTTTATAATATAACACATGGTTATAACTTCCCATGTGAACTTTTTGATAGCCCCTTGTGTGAATATGTATGGTGTGGTCATGTGGTTGTCTACAATATCAAGGTCCAAGGGTCGAGGGATTATCCCCTCGACCCTTTAGCCGCCCAAATGAAACCTTATATTAATATATACATTGTCTACTATATGGATAATAAGAACCAATGTATGGTCTATTGCATGGGCTTTGTTAAGACTTTGGTGGCTTATGGAGGTCATGGGGTCGAACCATGTTGACTCCATAATAATTTTACATAACCTTAACCATTACTAGGAAATGAGGGGCTTCCACGTGGCAACCTCTCATTGGTTGAACGTGTGCCATGTGTCATTCGACCATTAGAGCACTTTGATTATGGACTTTCCAACTCAGGCTGACTGGATATGCCACCTGATATGTCAGGTCATATGTTGTACCATGTGTCACTGTTGATTTCATCATGCCATGTGTCAGCCTCTAGTGGTGCCATGTGTCACCCCTATTTTCCTATTTTTACCAAACTTTGATCTCTCATAAATTTTGCATACGAACTCCATTTGATGTGTCATTGGAAAGTTAACGAAGAGATCTATGCAATAATGTCATTTTCATGAACTTTTGAGACAGTTGGTTTTTGATCTTTTATGGATCCCCTAGGAACATTGTGAGCATTCTAGAGCCTTATGGACCTCTGTGAGCATTCCTTAGATCCTCCCGGATCACCAATTTTGACTTTTTTCTTTAGTGTGAGAAACAAGAATAGTCAGTTCAAAGTCAGGTCGAGACATCAGACAAACCTTATACAAACTATCCTTCAGGTCGAGAAACCCTCTAGTGACAATCGGTCAACCTTTCTTGAAATTTCGAACAAATATCTGATCTAGCCAAGAGTCCACAATATCCCTTTTTGTGTTAACTGAGAAACCAACAACAAATTGGCACCGAGGTTCAGTAAATTATATATGTCAAAAAGTTTCCCATGTCAAAAGGAAACATCACCTTGACTAGCAATGTATAGAGCAAAGTCATCAACAACATATTTCTCTCCACATATTTATCTAAGTATGTGAACAAGTAAGCATCCTTATCCATATGATGAGTGCACTCAGAGTCAACTACCCATTCATTATGTGAAGAATGATACAACAAGGCTTGATAATTTCCAACTTGGAAGGTGAAATTATCAGTGGGTCGATGAACAACAGACACGTCTCCTTCAAGGAATTTGACCTTCTCCTCTAGGTCATCTCTCTTCTTGTAGTAGACCTTTTCCATGTGTCCAGTCTTTCCAAAATACTAACATGTATTCTTCTTTCAACTCTGAGGTGCTGCATCTATCTTCCCCTTAGATTTATGGTCGAGGCATCTAGGTCTTTGTCTAGGGGTATCAAACCATCCCTTTTCCTTGTGATTCAACTTGTCCTTTCCCTTGAGAAATTGGGCTTGATGTTTACCACCAAGCTTTCCTTTATCACACAATCTATGTTTATTAATGATCAATAAGCCATATAACGCTTCAAGCATTTAATATTTACCATCTTCCTTAGATGCTTGCCAATTGTCTTGGAAATTCAAAATGAACACGTCCAATGGTGTTGTCCAATTCATCGAAACCAGCTGGATGAGTTATTACTCTTTCTTGTGATAATTATTTCCACATTCACACAATTTCAGTTGCACTTCCTTTATACTCTCCAAATAGTCCTTTATTTTGTTGAAAGAGTGAGGATTGAGAGAGATAAAGTATTTTTCCAATTCCATGATGTGGCTTTCATCGGCTCTATCAAATAGATACTTCATCTTATTCCAGAATTGATGAGAGAATTTGATTCCACTGATTTGAAATCAAATATCCTATGAGATATAGGCCATGATGACCCCCATAGCCTCATCCTTATTTATGTAAACAATGAATATCTCATGATCGTATGATGGATCTGGAATCACATTCTTCATATATTGTCACAATCCTTTAATATTTAGTAGGGTTTCCATGTCTCGTTCCCATACAACATAATTTTATCCCTTCAATACTATAAGATTGATATTTGAAGCCATCTTCTATACATAGAAAGATCTTGTATCTTTCCACAAGTTAGAATCAACAAATCACCATCCCATAGACAATCACACAATAGATCTAACTCAACACAATTTGCAAACAACAAACAAGGTCACAACCAATCGCTTTGAAATCATGTTGGTGATTGAGTGTAACCTAATACAAATCAAATAAACCAAACTACATATAATCAAAGAGGAATAAGTTTCAAAGATAATAGGTGGTGTCTAAAGACACCATCAAATTACTTAAGCATAGGCCATTGTTATTTGAACATCATAATTCATATTTAACATGTGAACCATGTTTAACATTTGTATATAATACTTGTGCTTCATATATATTATAATGACCCATCGGGTATGCTATTTATAGCTTCAATATTTAACCAAATTCCTTGGAATTTGGAAGATCTTGTCCACATATAACTATTGGTTATTAGAGTTGACTCGATCAAATATTCATTGTCCAGTTGTCTCGACAAGGATGCTTGACATGATTTTCCAACCGACATACATGTCGACTATTTGAGTGAACGATATAGACATCTGGTCAATTGCTTGACCGAATCTATCGAGATGTAGGTTTACCACCCGACCGGCTGATTCTAGGATAAGTGTGATGAACCATAAGAACATGAGGTTCCAACACCCCCCATCAACACACAACTCTAAAGATTCAGGAGATGAAATTAAGTTAGAAGGACACCCACCCATAATTGCATCTTCTTGAATCCCAAGCATCGTATGAAGCTTGATGAACTTAGCTTCAGATAATGGTTTAGTGAATATATCAACTAACTAATCATATTTTCTATGCAAAATTAATGCACTCATAATTCCCACTCAAGAGCACACAATTACTGCACATTTATGATTTTTTGCAATATTTGCAATGCATATGCACCTTGATTGAAGGGAAAGAGGACATGTACACTTTTTTCCTTAAAGAAAAGTTCATATGAAAGGAAAATATACTTTCTAAACTACATTTTGTGGAGAAAAAATGTCAAAAGGAACTGTCTTGGCCAATTGAGTCATTAATGGTTAGTGATGACCAAATAATGCTATAAGAGTTATGGTTGAAATTTTTTCTTTAAGCTGATGGTGAAAATAAATGTGATGATGATCATGTGGAGACCATTCAAATACTATCGAGATAATATAAGGGAAGGACCATCACATTCCAAGTTCAATTGTTGAAACCTATTTCCTCCATTAAACTACAAAACTGGAAAAAATAAGGGAAGATCTTGATGACTTATAATATTATATATATTCTAGTAAGAGTTTTGGAAATAATTGTTTTCTATTAGATTGTGAAATTGGTAAGCATTCAATGTTATCCCTATTTCTTTGTCTTCATGGAGGAAGAAGTAAGGATATACCGTACTCATCTAAGGGCCACTCTTTTGAGGATGAAACTAATAGTAAACACTATGCAATTGTGTTGTCTCATCCATATAATGTGTATATAGTTAGGAAAGCAGAGGAGGTTCTCGTACTAAAGGTCATGGAGGAGATAGTTTCCAACCACCTTTTATACTACAAATTCAAGGCCATAATATGCCAATTTAATGGTTTCTTTCCTCCTACATCACGTTTGTTTTAGTGGATTTATTCAAACTAGACAAAGTATTTTTCTAGGTATTTATCATTTCCAAAGGTTTTTTCATGGTCCAATTTTTCACTCTTGTTGATTATCAAAACAATTTCGAAGGCCCCTAGGGAAGAGTGGGTCTTTTTTTTTTTTCTTCCTAGAGAAAAAATTTCATTTTTTTTTCTAAATAGAATTATAGTACATATTATTAGGTTTTAAGTTCCATATTTGAAGAATAATTGACTTCAAAAATGTTCCTCTTAGTTCTCTACATATCTCTTGTATTTTCTATCACATTGTTCTATACTAATATCCAAATAACTGCCTCTTATGGCATTGTTCTTTATTACATACTTATTAAAATTGATTAATGCTCCCTCCCACAAAGAATAGTTCTTTTATCATCCAAAAATAGTTTTCCAAGAAAAATATAAAAGTATAACATTATATTTTCATAGTGGATTCCCTAAGTGTGTCATTTTTTATTTAAGAATCAATAAATCAACATGTCAAAGCTACACACTTTCCTTTGGTAACACATTTTCCAATAGGTTCAACTCATTGTATACATGAGTAATTGTGAGAATAGAAATATGCTCAATGATTTCCTTCAAGTGCAATGATAAAGGGAGTAAAATGGAGTAGAGTGATAGCATGTACATTTTTATCGTTATTCATTAATTTAGTTCTAAACATGGATTCAATGAATACCTATAGTGATTCCAAATTATTTACAATATCTATCTTTAATAGAGTTTGCAACGCAACCATTTCAACATAGTTATTAGCTCCACTGTCAAAAAATGCTTTGAACATGTAATTTTTTTTTCAGAAATGTACAACACTCCTCCTCTCCTATAGTGTTGATTATATCCCTAACAAGAACCATCAAGGAATACCTGAGGTTTGAGTTTTTAATCAACATCTCACTGACCTTTCTGGGATTTTTCACTTTGGGTTCTCTCCTACATAGCTCAAATAAAAAAATCACACGTGAAAAAGTTTGAAATGTGTGTAGTTATATTTCTTGGAAATGAGGGTGTTGCACACTATCCAAACCCCCCACATCACCAAGAATAGTATAGATCTAAATTATTCCATTTCAATTTTATGGAACTAGGGATGTAACAAGTGATAAATACTTCCCCCCTGCCAAATACCTCTCAATTTTATCGAAATAGGGATGTAACAAGTGATAAATACTTTCTCCTGCCAAATAGCTCTCATTTTTAATCACTATTTGACATCCTTCCATACTTATTAAGTGTACGAGTAGTGGAAAAACAAATGGGTAGTGGATTTCCTCTCTTTCATGAAAGGTATACAAATTGTGGGACCTTGTTTCTACCTTTTTGTGACAACTCCCAAGTGGAAACTTTTTATTCAGTTCCAACCACATGAACAAATATTTTCTCTTTTGGAACTTTAACCATCCAGATGTGTGACCTCCACCAATAGAGTTCACACTCCTCTGAAGCCATCTATAGTTGATATTCTACTTTCAATATGTAATTCCCAACTCATTTAGTTTGTAACCAAATGGTGTTGTCAATATTTAATTAGAGAGATTTCTAAGTCTAAAGTAGGCCTCGGAAAAATAATAAAATAATAGAATAAGATTTATGATTTCTCAAAGGGAAAGAAAGAAAATTATTTTTTTAATTGTATTCTCCACTTATCTCTTTATAGGTTAATTTCCAAATTGGTGAGGTTGGAAATGGAGAACATGACATGGACTATGTAAAGCATGAATATTAGAGTTCTCTCTAGAATGCTAGATTCAATGTCTATAAGAGGATTGATGGAAGTGATCACTGACCTTACTTCTGATTAGGGGACTCTAGGATTCTTATACTTCCCATGATGATTGTACTTAGCCCAAGTTATCAAATTGGGGTATTACAATGGTTGTTGTTCAAATTATTGACATCCTTTTGGTTTTATTTCTACCATTTTTTATTTTAGGATATGCTCTTGCTTGAGGAAAAGACTTTTATAAGTTTCCTACTTGTTCAAATATTTGGTATAGGACTGTTGTATTTCCATAATCCAATTCTTAAGTCCATCAAGAGGATTTCCTTTGAAGTATCAACATATTTGATAATACCTTACTTATGTAGATCTCCAAAAAAAATATGTGCATATGTAAAATTACCTAGCTTAATCCGATCTATCTCTATTTTTAGAGAACTACCCAAGATATTCCCAATTTCTTCAAAAATTTATAACTCCCAAAAGTGTATTGAAATTTGTTTTAGCGATACCCAAGCAAGCATTTTGGTAATATATATATTTGATGGGTTAAATTTTGAGCACCATAATGTTTCACTCCTCAGCTCACAACTTTAAATGTCAAGCTATGGGTCGTACAAACTTGAGAGGTGTTGTGCATTATATATGTAGTCCCCGCACATGAATATATCTATAGGGAGATACTATGTTCAAGTAAGGACCACTTAATTTTATTTAGTGAGTGAATAAAAACTAAAAGATACTCAAATTTACATAATCAAATCTCAACTTCAACTGCAAAGAAAAATACAAACTATTGAAATAAAGCATTGCAAAATAGAATCAAAAGGATCAAGAAACCCAATTACCAATCCCCACTTATCCTTCCTATGGAAATATGGGGTACAAGTCTACAAGAAACAAAATGTAAGGCTACAGATTGAGGTGAGATTATATGGGGTTTTGTATTTTAAACTAGGAAGTAATTTTGTTGAGAAATAAAGATGCAATTTACTAACCTAATCTAAGGAAAGAAAAACCAAACCCTATGGAAAACTTATTCTATTGCTTGAATTCAAATGAAGCACAAGAAATAAAAACTAAATTAATTCATGGTCCAACATATTATTTTTGATAACGACAAAAGATCACAAATTAATTAAAACAACACTCGAATTAATGCTACAAGAGATAGAGCATTCCTACAGGCATTGTAGTGATTCTAGAAGAAACTATACAATATTGTAGAAATTTCTACATGAAGAACATAATGCTACACTAAAAACATGTGGCAAGAGGAATTTACAAAATAAGTATAACGAGGAAGTAAATACAACATGAATTAAAGTAACTACACCCTAAAATGCTACTTGCAAAATTAATATTGCTACTATAGGAAACAAATTGTTGGT
>JZKD02S1724602.1:172946-189467 GCA_000966675.3 Picea glauca
AAAAAAAAAAAAAAAAAACAACTAAAATTTATGAAAGTAAAGTAAATAAAAGTACAAAAGGTCCCTATAGTAACCTTGGGTGGGCCCCGCCCAAGGTCCCCAGAAGGAACCTAGAAACAATTAATAACAATAATATTGAAAATGCAATGTAGCTTCCATTAACATAGCATCTAATAACATAAATACAACATATATAAGTTTGATCTCTTTGAGTACTCAATACAATAACTTATGAATGACTGCAAATATTTACTAACTAAGCCAAGGATAGCCCCTGGGATATTTTTATACTAAGATATTGTAGCAGTCCAACCGTTCAATCTCTCCTTGATTGAAGGAGTTATGTTCCTAGGATCCCTAAAATCAGGGCCTTTGGTTCTAGGAACCATATCTCTTAGCAGATTCCATCTCATGGATTAGTATTTTGAGTGAGTGATTTGGAAAGATTTACTTAAATATTTGTTGGCCCATGAAAGAGGACAAGGAGACAAAACCCACCTTTTTCCTCAAGACATATTGGAGAAGAAATCCCTTGGTAATTCGACCTCCTTGGAGTTAGTCATGCAAGTATTCATATCATCATGAAATGAATCACAAATAATCAAATACAATACACTTTATCAACCAACTTATCCCATCATCATACCCATTTCCTGCAAACCCTTGCACAACAAAATTGATGAAAACATGTTGTGGTGTCTTCATTTTTTGAACTAATGTTGTTGTTCCTTTATTCTCTATTTGAGGTCCCATGGCACATAGGAAGTGATGGATCCATAACCATAGTACCTAGAAATTTTTTCAACCTCTAACCATTTTTCCTTTTCTTTCTCCCTGTCCAAATTTGTTGGCGGTGAAGGTTGTAATATAAGAGGTGGGTTGAACCTCAACCCAATCCACTTTGATTTTAATATTCTTAGCAGATATTCACAAATCAAGTCTTTGGATAAGGCATCTTGAATATTGGCAGGTGAGTGGATTTCCCTTATTTCAAGACCATGTGTCACTGAATGCCACCTCCTTTGGAAATATTGAGTTTCATCCTTTCCTAGAATCCTTAAGGTATCTTCAAAATGAGAAACATATTTCCTATTTTTTTCTTTCTAAGATGGGTTCTACTGCCACATCTAAGATGAGAGTCTCATGGATGGTTATGATATATTCTAGTTTGGTGGATTCATCCCTAATCTAGAGAAGGATATGTACCTCTTCTTCCCTATATTTTGTAGTATACCTAGGAAGGTAACCAAGGGAAATAATATGTATGGAGGCCAATTCTAATAAATAAGTCATGTGTAATAGTGCAAACAAAATAAAGGTGAGAAAGCTTTCTAGGAGGTTCTACCTACTAGAATATTCCTTCTCTAGAATATTCCTAGGGGTTAGAAAGTGCTATACAAATAAGTGTAAGTAATGTATTGGAGCATAGTGAAGAATATTGTTATTGTTACAAGCAAGGATTGCTTGAGGAGTATTTCCTTCCATAAGGAATAATAGTTAATGGTGTTACCCTACCTCAATGGTTTTATCTATTTCTTGTGTTCCATATTTTATGTGGATGATTTGAGTTATTTCTGAAGTTATATTTTCTTATTTATTGAGAACATAATGTTTGGTATTAGAGCTCTTTCTTCAGCCAAAGAAAGGAAGAAAATTTTGTTTTCTTTGCAGATTTTTTCAAGAGAAAAAGGGGGTGGTGCACTTCATACTCAAATATGAAAATTTCTTGGTAGAATCTGCCAAAAAAAAAATGGATGTTTGAATTCCTCTCAAAAAAATACACAATTTCAAAAAACAAGTGGTCTTAAATGGAGTCTGGGAAGTGAATTTTTCAACATTTTAAATTCTGCAATTTTTTCGGGTTTTTTCCAAAAATGTCGTGCGATTTGCACAATAAGTTATTTTATAAACCCTAGTTAGATTTTTGGGTTTTCAAGGAAGATGTGTTTTACAAGAAAATGTGATTTCCCTAGTATTTAAAAATTCATAAAACTTGTAAAATTTGAAAATCCACTCACTTGGAAAATAAGGGTAGCCCTTAGCTTAATGGATTGTGTTGAGATATGGTGGAAATAATTGGACTCTGCCAAGATAATGGCACTTTCTGATAAAGAATTTGATTTTTTTTTTACACAAGTGTTTTAATTCCAAGAGTAAAGATAAAGAAAGCAACACGGTTTTATTTTCATGTGGAAACTCTATATTGGATGTTCATGGATGCATTCAACAAGAGAAGATAATTGTTTCTATTAACCCTAGTTGCATGCATAGTTTTATCAATGTTAATTTAGCTAAAAGGTTGCAACTACCCACAAAGAATATTCAAAGAACAAGGGTTGAAGGTGAAAATGTTCAATTTTTTAAATATTTGAAGATCACAATGGACAAATATGTGTTGCATTCATATTTT
Organism: Picea glauca; assembly: GCA_000966675.3. Lineage (NCBI taxonomy): Eukaryota > Viridiplantae > Streptophyta > Pinopsida > Pinales > Pinaceae > Picea > Picea glauca. The sequence continues at coordinate 175,357 of JZKD02S1724602.1, forward strand.
TATGATATGGAAATAAATGATATAGATTTTATTCTTGGATATCCTTGGATGAAATCAATTGATGCAATAAATATTAATGTTGAAGAGAAGTTTGTGAATATTTGGTAAAAGAAAAAGAAAATTACATTGTAGGATATGTCTCTTAGTAAGAAAAAAGGGCCCATAGAGTCAACTAAAGAGGTTCTTGCAGAGGTAGAGTCTACATAAGCACTTGAATAACAACCACAAGAAGGGAATACACATGAAGAAAAATCTAAGTCATTGAATGTCTCCCAAAAACCATAGGTTGAATATTTCAATTTAGAAGAACTGAGAGCTCATGTAGTTGTATATCTCCACTCAGACCACTTGGAGAAACAACAGTCATCAAGGCTAAAGCATGGGGATCAAAAAACGTATTATGGAATAGCATGGCACCCAAAATGTAAGCAATAGAGAGATACATGGTCACATAACAACAATGCATGGAGATATCATAACACAACAAGGTGCATTTAGATTACAGATCAAGGTGGAAACACATAATTTGGACCTCATGTTCACATTTCACTAGGATGGATGGACGCTTGTGCTTGGTACCAACTGGCTACAATGCTTAGTCGATCATATTGTATGGTTTCTTCCCATGATTTGTTGACAAAAAATGCGAGGTAATATGGGGTACCTAGGGAGGTGCCCAAGGGAAACAATATGTATGGAGGCCAATTATAATAAATAAGGCTTATGTAATATTGTTAACATAATTAAGGTGAGAAGGATGTCTAGAAGGTTCTACCTACTAGAATATTCCTTCTTTAGAATGTTCCTGGGGATTACAAAGTGTTATAAGATGAAGGGTAAGAAATGTATTGGACCATAGTGACCAATATTTTTATTGTAACAAGAAAGGATTTCCTGAGGAGTGTTTCCTTCTATAAATAATAATACTTAATGGTGTTACCCTACCTCAAGGGTTTTATCTATTTCTCATGTTTAGTATTTTATGTCGATGATTTGAGTTATTTATGAAGTTTTATTTTCATATTTATTCAATTCAATTTCTCTCGACTCATTTTGAATCCAAGATGATAGTGCCCTGAGTTGGACGTCCCCTACATATGGGTTTGGGTTCCATTTGTAGGGATGTGGGAGGACAAGGTTGTGTAAGTAAAATTTGCACAACCTAGCCCTCATTTCTTGATCACTATCCTGACATACATCCATAAATTATTTTGGGGTCTCTATCTTAAATGAAACATGTTGCACTAGACTTTGCATTTGAAATTTGTATCACTTCTCTCTAAGAAAAAGGCTATAGACTTTGGTTGGTTTCCTACATCTCAACATATGTTTTTCTAGCTAGGCCATTTTGGTTATGGATACCTTCATTATATATTCCCTATCATTTTGAGTAGTCGAATCATTCTTATTTATTGCCAATTATTCCTTCAAAGTCTTATTTTTCATTCCCAGCTACTTATGACTGTCAACTCCATACATTCTCATGATTTGAAACTTTTCTTGTAGGTGGTGGAGTTGTTTCTCCACTTCCTTTGTTCTATATTGTACCCAATTCCCCTTTCCCATATTCACTTATGTTATGTTTTTCTATTTGAGGGCCTCATCCTTGTTTGATTATAATTCTCTTAAAGTGATATGTAGGGTGTTTTTTCAGGTTTTTCTATATTTTCATCCTTAGGTTCCCCTGATGAGATTCTTGTAGGACTAGGGGACTCCCTCACATTCACTATGGAAGAGGATATTGGTGTGATTAGCTTAGGAGATTCTTGGGATTTAATCCTACATATCTTGTAGAACTACCCACTTTCCCTTTGAATTCTAGTTTTCTCCCTAAAATTAAATGGACTGCTTAGTAATGTACCTTGTGTAATTAGAGAGACATCCACTTATGTGTGTACGTATTATACATTGATTTTCTTTTGGGATTGATTTTTCTTGGAGGTATCTGTCTTGCATTATTTCTTATTCCTCTTGATATCCCTTTCAGGGATTACATCTTGAGAAGGGTGTTGATATTATAGAAAGGCATGCCTATTCCCATGATACTCTAACATTTTACCTTTCTAATGAATAAAAAATTATCATCTTAGTGAGACCATGATGTGCCAAGGACTCACTATTACCTCTCTTTACCTTTATTTGCATCTCTCTAAGGGGCTGCAAAATAAAATATGGGATGCTTAAATTTTCTTTGTTATTTTAGTGAAATAAGTGTCTTAGATAGTGAAAAAATATAAACTGGTATGCATATACTACACTTAATATTTCCTCAAAATTAATGTACTTAATAAAATGATATTCCACTTCATGTCAAGGATCTGGTAGGTTCTCCCTCTTCACCCCATTATTCTCTTCCATAAGCTCCTCATTGTTGATGAAGGGCAATTTCTTGGAATGTATAGCCTCTTCTCAACTCGTTTTCCTAGGGAAATCCCATAGGAAACCCCAAAACTATGATAATGATATATTCATTGATATGTAGTTCCAAACCCCTAACTTATATAAAATATTTTTGGTCCCTCACATTATGGAAATTAAGGGAAAATTTGGTGGCTATATCATCATCATACCTATTTAGTCTATTAAATTATACAATCCAGTTGGAGTCTTGAAATATTTCCACCACCTTAGGGTTACTGTAAACCATATAGGTTTTTGTTGGCTCCCTACAATTAAAATCGACTCCCATGGTTCAATTATGTAGCTCAGAGAATTTAGAAACTATAAAATGTTTGTCTCTTCTAGGTTTCTGCAATTGAGAAGAGAAACATATGGAAGGGTGTAGGATGATCTAATACCGGTGGAATTTTTAACTTTTCATATGTTGGGTTAGTCTACAAATTTTCAAAAAGGTTTAGGTCCAAAACAATCAGTGCCTGAGATAACCCTCCTATAGAAAGGAAGGAAACAAAGACCCAAAAGGTAAAACAAATAAATGATAGATAAACTAAATAAATTATTCCACAGTTCTTGGGAGTAGAGGGTTTTGAACAATCTTAGAGAAAAACATGCCTCGACCCTACAATTTTCACTATAGAAATAAGAGAAAACAGTATATTACCTAATTAATGAGATAGTAGAAAGACAAATGGAAAGAAAAAATCGAGAGAAAACGTGGTGTGCTCGAATTTGTGAATGGAACCTTCCACCGAGGTGGTATCCTATAGGCTATAATAGAGTAGGATATGCTTTCACAATTTCTTTCTTAAAAAACAAATATGAGCATCACTGAGCTTTTCTAGAAATTACAACCCCAAAACAAATAACCATTAAAATTCCTCAAGATCTAATGAATGCAAGCACTTGGTTACTAACCTCTCTTGTAGAACTAATGGTGGCTTCATACAATTGTTAAGATGCTAAGTCTTGAACACTATATTTTCCCATTGTTTTGATACTAGAAAATTGACCCGTGCATCTCTCCTTCACCACTCTACAATTTTGAGTTTTGATAAATGCTCATATGATTTTGTGTGATTTCGCTCATTCATGGGAGATATCATGGAGTGATGGAAATTAATGTTGAAAGTGGCACTCTTTGAAATTTTCACTTTAAAAATATGTGCAATTGTGGATGTGGCATCCACCATCATTGCCACCTTTTGCACTCATTCAATTCTCAATGACCCCTTTTGGTATTTTTGTTAACTATTGTTACCAATGCTGCAAACTTGGATTCTCATAAAATTATATCAAAACACTGAAGTGGCCTCCTCCCTCTACATGTGGATTCAAGGAACACCTTGTGGAATGTTTGGGTTTCAATCGGTATTTTGACCATGATCATATAGGTTTGGTTTGCAACTAAATTACGAGTAAGAGATATTGGTGAAAATAGTTTTCACTTTATATTATGTGGTTGGATGAAATGATTTGATTCTCTACATGTATAATGATGGATTTGAGCAATCCTCTTTGTCCCTTTGTTTCTGAAATTTTCATTCTGGATTGTTCCCATAGGATCTTGTAGATTGCAAGGGACTTTCTAGATGCTTGTTTTTCTTGAGAGAGTTATTTATTTGATTGAATAATTTTATGATATGTTGATAATGATATTTTAGGTCTTATTCAATTTTTTAATCTTTGAATTAGTGAAAATCTTTATTTAGTTTATTTTCGTATAACTTTTTGTAAAACTTTATGGTTCTTGGTCAATGAAAGGAAAGGGAAAATGGTCTTTTCTAGTAGCTTTGTTGACTTCCCTATAATATACATGAACTTTAAATTTTACATTATTTTGAGGAACAATAACCAAGGGTGAGACCCACTCACTATCATAAATACGATAGATGAATCATACATCCAAATTGGATATGAAGTTGTGTTCATATAAGGTTTTTATATCTAAGGATATTTAAATGGAAAAGATAGGATAAATAGAGGTAATGGTTACCTATTCTTATGCTAACAAAATAGGAATTTCTCCTACAACTAATGGCTTTGAAGGAGGGTAGAGGACAAGTTGTTTTTTAGATTGACCATTGGTAATGGTCATATCTCCTTCCCTACATATGATGTAGCTATACATTGTCATCGTAGGATGAGAGGGTACCCTTTCAACTTATATTTAGTATATAGGAAGATGAATTATGTTGGGTATATTCCCAGGAATCAATAGAAACCATTATATCCTCCAATACTCCCTCAAGATTCATTGTTGCTCTATCTTCTAATTGGAGTATAGTAGGTGTATGTCTAAAAAATTCTTGAAGGCTTAATGTAAGAATGATATCCTTTGTCATGAAATTTATGTATACCCCTAGGTCTTTCAAGTTTTTTTGGATCATAATTTTATTAATATTCATATTTATTATAGGTTTTCCTGGATCCAAGTATTTAGGGACAAACACCCTACCAAGCATAAGGCCTACAAGCTACTCTACCAAATTCTTGTAGGATGATATTTTTTCTTACTTCTAGACCTCTTCAAATATTTCTCTTTGATGAATTTGTTACATATGGGAACATTATTGATGGTGTGTGGGCGTGGTATTTTTACACATAAAATATTAGGTTCCCCCCAAGATTTCATTCTCTGTATATGTGTAGGCCTTCCTGGTTTCTATCTTTTTAGGATATGGCAAGGTTTGTTGAGGAGTATGTGATTTTTTTATGGGAGGTATCCTCCTTATCAAAAATTGAGTTTTCTATGGGTTTAGTAGTGATAGGATGGTATTTTATCTCCTTCCCTCATATGAGGCTGATCTCTTCATTTAGATCTATAGAATAAGATTCGTATGTTACATCATTATTATATATAGGTTGGACCTATTTTTTGTTTGGATGAGGAGTTAGATGGGAAGGAATCTATGATTTTTTTGGAGGTCGATATACAACAATTTTGGAAGTTTTGTTTGGTTGAGGAAGAGGTGGAAACAATTTATATTACTACTAGTTTGGTTTCCTCCACTCCCTTGGAGTATTAGTCCATTGAGGGTTTTTCATTGGAGGCCAGGCTTGAAATGGTTGATAAGGAGGGTTGATAGGCTGACTTAGGTACTACCACTAGTTTTGCATGATCCAAGTAGATGGATTGGGATAGTACAAAGTTTTAGAAATAATTTTTGAATTATAACCACCAAAGGACTAAGGATGAGTGTAGTCCATACCTTGTTGGAATGGCCTAGGTGCTCCTGGTAGTTTTTTGGTTGATGAAGAATAACGAGTCCATATTCTCTTCAACCCCTTGATACACATATTTTAGAGATGGGAAAGAAGGGAACTTGTTAGTGGGATGTGGATCTACATAAATTACACAAACCTATACAACATTGAGTGGGAATTCATTTATAGGATGCCTCTTGTTGCATCTGGGGAAAAATGGATAAAGCCCTTTTTGCTTCTTATTTCTCTCTCTTGACCTGCAATATTTCCATTTTCATATCTAGTGAGTAAAAAATATTAGTTTTCATGTCTCATAGTAATCCTCCTATCTTATTTTTAGTAAGGGTTCTATGATGAGAAGATAGTGGTATAATACTCTTACCATTTATACCCTTCTTCTTATTTGATATTGTTGATATTTTGATGCAACTATGGAAGATGTTATTTTTTGTTTGTATTGGTCAAACCTCGAGAAGGTTATTGTAATATTATTATATAAATTGTCTCAAAATAAATTATTATTTTAATGGTATACTTATTGTAAAAGTAAAAAAAACCCTCTTAGGTTTCTATCTTTTCGGGAGTAAATTATGTGTATAAATAGAGGTCGAGTTCCACTCATTTGGACAAACACACAACTTGCCTTCTCTTGTGTATTTGGAGCATAGAAAGGAAGTTCTACCACATGAGATCTTGGTTTCTTAGTCTTTGGTATATTGGTCTTGGTCTATTTCTGGAGAGCTATAACATGACATTGTATTGGTTGAAGGAATCTATACTGAAGAATTGGTTGATGGTTTTTGTCCCCCATGAGGGTTTCCTAGGATATATCTTGTGTTCTGTGATTGTGTAAGTGATCCTATTACATGCAATTGTTAATGAATTTTAAAGAAGATAATTGTAGCTTTTAAAATCATAACACACTATTAAAGCATGCCTGAATAGAAGATAGTTCACAGATATAGAAGAAAAAAGAAGTCGTTTTTATTGATAGGAGTAGTTTTAGGACAAGAGAAGACCACCAACAAGTGCTCCCTAGTGGAGCACATATTTTCCTTGGATTAGATCTTGAGAATACAAAAATTTGGATTTAGGAGCACGGTGACTATAAGAACCAAGATTGATGAGAATGTGAAGGGAGCTGACAACTTCAGATCCTAGAGGTACATAGTATTCCTCCTCCTAGAAGAAAATGATCTAGATAAGTACACTAAAGAAGAGGTTTCAGAACCAGAGGGAGATGAGGCTAAAGAAAACCACAAGAAGGATATGGTTAAAGAAAAGAGGATTATGGGAGACTCTATTAAGGACCATCTTATTCATCACATATATTCATCATCCACTCCAAAAGAAATGATGGATGCCTTAACCTGACTATTTGAAGGCAACAACATCAACTAAAGAATGACCTTGAGAACTAAATTAAATAATGTGAGGATGTAGAATTCAAAAACCATCCACTCTTACTTATCAAGAATGAACCAGATCAAGGAACAGATAGAATCCATTGGTGGTACAGTGAATGGAGAAGAAATGGTGGTGACCACCTTGAATGGCCTCCCAAGGCCATGTGATTCATTTATTCAAGGGATATGATCGAGAAGGAAGATACCCAAGTTCATTAGGCTGTGGCAATATTGCAACCAAGAAGAAGAAATAATGGAAACAAGAGAAGAAAATATGACATATGATGATCAAGCCCTAGCTGCCCACATCAGGAAATGAAAGAGAAAGCAAGAACCCTCCTCACACAAGAATTTTCAGAAGGACCAAAGAAATAACCCAAATATCATATGTTTTTGTTGTTAGAAAATGGGACACATTGTTAGGAATTGTTCCCTCATTCAGATGCCAAGGGAAAAGAAAGGAGTTAAAATGCATGATGTTCATACAGCTGAAGATGATGAGCCACCCAAGAAGGTTGCAAAGGAATATGAATCAAGTAATAAATCATTTCCTAGTAGTGATAGAAAATCCAAAAGAGTATTGGACATCATGCACTCAGATGTGTGTGGATCGATGTCAACAACTTCAATCAAAGGGTATGCATATTATGTGTCTTTTATTGAATATTACTCACATAAAACTTGGATCTATTTGTTGACGGAAAATAATGAAGTGTTTGGAAAATTTTCTATGCCTTAAGATTGCATATTCATTAAGATTTCATATTCAATAGATTACTTACAAAATGAACTTACAATGGAAAAGTTAAGGCACTGGTAGAAAACATGATAGAGCATAAGATAAAGACCTTGAGATCAAACAATGGAGGAGAATTCACTTAAGAGGAATTCAAAGAATATTGCAAGGAATCGAGGATTAAGAGGGATCTTTCTACTCCCTACAATCCTTAGTAGAACGGAGTAGAATAAAGGAAGAAATGGAAGATCATGGAAGTAGTGAAGGATATGATCCATGATAAAGATATACATATGCATATATGGGTAGAATAAAAAAATACTGTAGTGTACGTACAAAACAAAAGTCCCCACAAAGTACTTGAAAAATAAGACACTAGAGGATATGTTTTCAGGAGAGAAGTCAGAAGTCATCCATCTAAGGATATTTGGTTGCTTTGTATTTGTCCATGTCCCCAAGGAAAAGAGGAAAAAAATGGATCCATCCAAAAAGAATGGCATATTTTTTGGTTATAGTGACACATCGAAGGCATACATGATATATATTCCTGGTCACCGGAAAGTTGAGATTAGCCGAGATGTCACCTTCAATTAGAGTGCATCTTTCAACAAATAAAAATAGGATTGTGCAAAAGGGGTTCATGAGGAGGATAATGAAGTTACTAGAGTTCTATAGGAAGAAGAAATTGAACCATAGGAAGTCATTCATGAGGATAATGACATGGAAGAACCTTAGAGGCTATCATAGATGCCTTCTCACAAGAGGAGACTAGCTTGGTAACAGGACCTCACCAGAGATGTAGAAAGATATGGTTCCCCAAAAAATTATCTTCGATAAAGTAAGAAGCCGAAACCATATTCCATCTATGTGGCATGTTTGTGTGATATCATGGATGTCGAACCGTCTAGTTATGAAGAGGATGCAAAAAATAGGGTATGGAAGGATGCCATGGGGGATTAATATTAATCCATAGTAAAGAATGATGTCTGGGATGTGGTCCCTAGACCGAAGGAGAAATAAGTAGTAAGTTCAAAATGGATCTACATGATGAAACATGCAGTTGATGGCAGTATTGAAAAATATAAGGCTATATTTGTGGCTCGAATATTCTCTCAGAAGGAGGGAATTGACTATGAGGAGACATTTTCTCTCATGGAGAGATATACCTCTATCAATATTGTACTTTCATTGGTCATAGTAATGAAATGGAAGGTGCATTAAGTGGATGTGAAGACAACCTTCTTGAATGGTTAAATAAAAGAGGAAGTATATGTGGAGCAACCACAAGGGTGTGAGGTACATGATAAGGAGAAGCATGTGTGAATTTGAAGAAGGATTGATATGGATTAAAGTAGGCAACCATATCATGGTATGGAAGGACTGATAGTTTTCTGACAAGCTTAGGATTTACAAAGAACAATGTAGATCCTAACCTTTAATTTAAGGTTGTGGATGATGGTTCGTTAATACTATTGTTGTATGTGAATGACATGTTTCTAAAAGGTGTGGAAAATATCATCTCAGAGTGTAAGAGAAAACTAGTTTTTGAGTTTGAGGTGAAAGATATCTGGATGATGCATTACTTTTTGGGTCTCGAGGTATGGCAGAGATAGGATGAGATATTTTTGAATCAAGGGAAGTATGCAGTGGAAATCCTAAATAGGTTTGGGATGTTAGATTGCAAGGAAATGGCTACACATATGGTATCAAATATGAATTTGTTCTAGGATAAGAATTCAAACACTATGGATGTTAATTTATACAGGAAGATGGTGGGTTAATTGATGTACTTGATGAACATGAGACCATATATATGTTTTGTTTTGAAAACCCTGAGTCAGTATATGGAGAAGCTCATGTGGGCTCATTTGGTCACAACAAAACATGTGATGAGGTACCTTAAGAGTACATTGGATTATGTTCTCAAGTATGTAAAAGACAATGAGTTTGGGTTATATGGATACTCATATTCACATTGGATTTACAGTATTCCTAATCAGAAGATTACTTCTGCATATTGCTTCATTCTAGGCTCCAGTATGGTTTCATAGAAAAATAGGAAGAAGTCATGTGTAGCACTCAGTACAACTAAGGATGAATATGTGGAAACATGTGAAACATGTGGAGAATAAGTGTGTCTTCAAAAGTTGTTGTCCGGGTTATTTGGTCTCAAACTAGAGGAAACCTGCATTTGGTGTGACAATCAGAGTTGAATGAATTTGTCAAAGAATTTAGTCTTCCATCACAGGTCGAAGTATATTGAGATCAAGTATCACTATATCAGGGATATGGTGCAAAGGGGGGCATTAAGGCTCCAATACATGACTATTGAGGATCAGGTTGCATATGTGTTGACCAAGCCACTGTCTAGGACGAAGTAGAGAAATTCAGGGACAATCTTGGCATGGTTCCTCTTCAGAGGGAGTCACGAGGTACATATGCATTGTAGGGTAGTGGGTGTCCTCAGAACATGTTGTAGCTATTTGATATATACCCACATGACTTGGATGCATTGGCTATGAAGTCACAGGGGTGCACATGATGATGTATAGATTTAAGAGGGAGTGACGAGGTATAGATGCATTGTAGGGTAGTGGATGTCCTCGGGACATATTGTAGCTATTTGTGAGCTACCCACAGGCCTTGGATGCATTGGTTGTGAAGTCACAAGGGTGCACATGATGAGGTATAGATGCATTATGGGCTAGTGGATGTCATGGTGACATAATTGAATATATTTTAGAGCTACCCATAGGCCTTGTATGCATTGGATGTGAACTCATGTTGTACTATGGATATTCGTTGATGTATAAATTCATATCTTCAATAGTCACTGGTCATGAGGTTGTGTGGAAACAAGGAATACCTTCCTAGTTAAGAGGGAGTGTTGATATTTTGATGTAACTATGGAAGATATTATTTTGTATTTGTATTGTTCAAACCTCGAGAAGGTTATTGCAATCTTATTGTATAAATCAAATAAAAAAAAATTATTATTTTATTGTTATCCTTATTGTAAAAGTCAAAACAACCTCTCTTAGGGTTGCATCTTTTCAGGAGTCAATTATGTGTATAAATAGAGGTCAAGTTCCTCTGCTTTGGAAACACACACAACTTTCCTTCTCTTTTGTATTTGGAGCATAGAAAGGAAGGTGTAGTGCATGAGGTCTTGGTTTCTTGGTCTTTGGTATCTTGGTATTGGTCTATTTGTGGAGAGCTATAATGTGACATTGTACTCACTGAAGGAATATATAAATAAGAATTTGTTGTTGGGTTTCCTCCCTTGCAAGGGTTTCCGAGGATATATCTTGTGTTTAGTGATTTTCAATCTCTTAGTGATCCTATTACATGAAATTTTTAATGAAATTTAAAGAAGATAATTGTAACTTATAAAATCATAACATATATGGAGTACTTACTTTTTGAATATTTTCATGATGCTTCCATAATATAACTAGAATAATATCCATTTGAAAGTATATTTAGTGTCTCAATAACTTCTCTCTTACCCCTATGAGAAACACAAGTTTTAGTGAGTCATCATCCAAGGTAAAACTATGAGCTCTTTTGTAGATGAGTTGAAATATTTCCTTAGAGTATTCCAAGGATTCATTCTCCCTCTCATTCATTTAGAAGAGACAATCTATTATTTCTCTTGATTTGTATTAGTCCATGTACTTGTCATTGAAATCTTGCTTCGTTTGGTCCCATATAGTGATGTTGTTCTCTTCTAGGCTAATGAACCACCTCAAGGATTATTATTTTAGTGTAGATGGAAAGAGATTGAGCTTATTCTCATATAGGTATGATCATAATTCTTGCACACTAGAAAAAAATCAAATAAAACGGTGTTGGGGTATTTTGTACTTAGGCCATGGAAGTGAGGAAGAGTACATGGATTGATTTTTTTCATTTTTGTTTCTCCATTAGTTTCTTGGTTCGCAAAAAAGAACTATTTTTTATTGATCTCAATCATCATACATTGTGTGGTGAGATGGGGATCCTTCCTACTTTTATATTTACTCAATATATCTTGCTTCCTCCTCTAAAAAATGAATAAAAGTTTATGTTCCCTCTTGGAAAGATAGCTCACAATCAACTTGCTACTATCCTTGACTACTCACAATCAAATAATACCTTTTGAGGTGAAACTAATGCTAATCATTGCTTAAGAAATATATACATGATGCTAATCATGTAATCGATTCGAATGTGATTCAGGTGGAGAAAGAAGGCGTCTTTCAAGTGCATCATGTGCGCATGTTGGACCGGAAGAGAAAACAGCTCCGGAATCGAGCCACAGGGCTTGTAAAGGTCCAATGGACCTGGTAAGGTCCTGAGGATGTGACATGAGAGCATGAAGATGCTATGTGGTTGGAATACCCACATATTTTTGAAGATTTTGGGAAATATTGTTGATGCTGAGTAAAAATTTGCACTGAGGACAATGCAAAAATAAGGGGAGGGGATTGTAATACCCCAAGGAGGAGCCCCAGTTATAATTTTTGAATTGTAATTATGTTTATAGGCTGGTGAGACAAGTGTTTATAAGATGAAGATTTATATGTTATTAGGCCGGAGAGCCTAGAGGCTTAAGGCCATGAGCCTATTTTGTATATGTAATTATGAAAAATCATTAATAAAAAAATAAACATCGTTCCATGTAGACTGACCATGAATAAAGAGTGATGGGGGACTAAGATTCCACAAGGTTGGGTAAGGGAGGAGGCTAAGTGTTTGGGCCTAGGGGCTAAGCTAGGGGGCTTATCTCTAAAGGGGATTATAATTTATTATTATTTCCTAAAAGGCTAAGGTGGTCAATTGAAAAAGTGTTGTCCTAAGTTCCTGGAAAAGGAACGTATGATAAGTGGAGTGCATGCAGCTCCAGGAAGATAGGTGTCAACCTGGGTGCATGTAGCTAAAGATGAAGAAGTCAACCATGTTGGGGGTTTCTCTCCTCATTTGTCATCCTCTACCTGAGTTCGTTGGGATCTGGGGCATCTAAACCATTTTGACTCTATGTCTGCATTTTCCTACCCGTGCACAAGGAAGGAAACCCTCACGAGAAAGTTGTTCATTCGACCATTCTCCTGTCCTCCACCTGAACCCAAGGCCTCCATCATCGAACTCTTTTTTTTTTCCTCTAGTCACGCACCCTGAACCTAGTGAGAACCCTTGGACTAAGCCACGTATTTTGTGAAGCCAAAGCATATTGTGTATTACCAGAGCCATGTGGTGCCCTGATTGTGGGTTGTTGTGGCCATACATTTCCTAGAATGAGTGTGGCTTGTTGCCTTTTGTTTTCCTGAGTTGTATTGACGAGTGGTTGTTGTCCTCAACTTGCGGGAATTGACTTGAAACTGGCTGAAGAAGTGGGTTTTCAGGCCCATGGTTGAAGAGGTAGGTTGTCAGGCCTCTGAGAAGCTCTCTCCGGGTGAGAGAGTTTGTTGGTAAGTGGTTTTCTCCTAGAGAGAGTCCAACACTAGCTATAGAGCTCTGAGAATTCCTGATCTGTCCTATTGCCGAGACCCTGAGAGGAAGGTGAAGTAACCGATGGACTGTGTGACATTGAAGGTGTATACTCTCAGGTGGAACAGGCATGTGGTGAATGAGAGTCTGTGAGTAGTGGGCGTAAGAAGGCTCCTGGAGATAATCCTTCCAGTTGCATTGTGTAGTTTCTTGTAACCTCAGCCTAGTCTAGGATTCCCTTTCCCTAGGTGGAGCTTAGTCCCAGCTCGGGGGTGACCCATTGTTGAGCGTGATGAGCAGTGTGTTCTATGGTTGGGAGGTTCGTGGAAGGTTTGCACACAGTTGGTGGTCTTCTAATAAAATATAAGTACCACTTTTATGTTCATTTACTTGTTGTGTAATGCAACATATGTTGTAATTGATGATTATTGCATGTGTATGTTGTATATGTTGCATGTGTAGGCTTACTATTATTTCCACACTATTATGTTATATATATGTAGAATAATCATTCTTTGTTTATATGGATGTGTATGTTTTTCCACAAGTATCTTTGTGTGGCATAGCCCAGTAGTTTAAGGTTGCAGTTGTCACAGATGAGAGTAGTAAAAAAAAACTTTAAGGTTGTGTTGGTAGCATTACTTGACCCTTGATGGTCGAGGATGTTACACTTAAGCTTGATGTGAAATTCGAATTGTCCATGTATGATGGTGAAGTCAATGTTGAGAGGCTTGATAACTGGGTTAGACAGATGGAATTTTATTGCAATGTGCAGCAAATCAAGGATGAGGCAACTCAAATCAAGTTGTCATCACTTCTTCTTGCAGGCACAACACTCATATGGTGGCAGAGTAAGTTGCAAAATGGCATGCGATAAGTGGGTAATGTTGGACACA
>JZKD02S1724602.1:189477-249458 GCA_000966675.3 Picea glauca
TAAAAGGAGGTTGCCCCCTCGAAGAGGCTTATTATCTGAAATTATCTCTTTTTCAAGGCGTTGAGTACTTTTTCTGAGGTTTTTCTATGCTATATTGATATTTGGTTATTAACATTAAACAATTGGGATTAAACACCAAGATGCATCATAAACCTTACTCACTTAAATGGATAAGCAACAATCATAAATTTCACATAACAAGGCAATGCACTTTAAAGTTTGCAATTTCATCAAATTTTGTGGATGAGGTAAGGTGTGATGTGGTGCCACTCAATTAATTTGGAATGGTCTTAGGCAACCCTTATTTATATGATCGTAAAAAAATCTTGTACAGGTAACATAAATAATATTACTTAATAAAACAAGGTAATGAATATGTTGTACATGCTCATTAATTAGAAGAAAATCAATCTATTCAAACAATGGAACAATTATGGAAGACAACTTATGCAAGCAACAGACCAATAATTGTGCCAAATCAAGCAATTGATCTTAAGCATGAACATGAGATGGTTGTAGAATGGAAGTCCAATCATGCTTTGCTTCAAGATAAGATAATGTCGTGCAAGTACTAAAAACATATTAGCTCATTTTCAGTCATATTTCTGATGTTATTGCTGCTAATGTTTTCAACATGGATGGTAGTGCTTCATTAAGCTATGAAAGAGTACAAGTGGCTAACAATATGTTGTCAGTTGTTATGGTTGTTTTACAATTGATATTGATGAGATAGATGCATAGAAAATAGTTTAAATACAAATAACAAGTGGGGTGGCCTATCCCACACTTGATGACTGGTTAATACCTTTTTGGAGGACAAAAAGGTCTTAGAGGGGAGACATGATCCAAAATGGATCCAGGAAGGATTAAAAATCAAATTTCTCGGAATCAGATGAAACCAGTACCATTGTGTTCATCTCGTTGCACTAATTACGACCATATAATTTTTTTTTCAAATGGATGTTATATGCTAAAGTTCTCGCGTTCTGACCGATTTCCCAAATAGGCAAAAATTCAACTGGTCAAAGTCAACAGGTCATACTGGTCAAAGTCAACGGGTCGTACTACTAACATCAACAGTACAACATGTGACATCATCATGTTGACATGGCATCACCAGGAGGTGACACGTGTCACTCAAATTTGGCATTTTCGAGATGAGTTGGCTTATGTATGGTTTTGACACGTGGAACTGTATAGATGACACATGGTAGTTTGTACATGATGTGGCCCAATAGCAAGCTGACACGTGGCAGTACGGATGATAGTTGGGCTCTATGGATGAAAATGTGGTAGGGTGACTCTGTAGTACAGATGATGATGTTGCATGACACATGGATCTACGACATGTGACTGGGTTGTATGGAAGCTGACGTGGCAGCTGACTGGGATGTATGGCGATGATGTGGTATGTTGACTATACGTTGATTGTGTTGGTGATTGTGTGGTATGGTCCAATAACAGGGTGAAGTGTGGCCCAATTACAGGGTGCCACATGTTACCCCATATTTTTTCCAATGTCGGCTAGTTCAAAATGTTTTTATGCTTCTGGGGGTTTCGAACCCTCGACCTGCATGGGCGCAACAACTTCGTGGAAGGGGGCGGACCAACCGAGCTACATGGAAGGACTTAACCAAACACAATCGATTTAATATTTAAGTTAAGTTGTCATGTGTGTTAAGGGATAAGCCTTGATCGGCGGGGGGCAACCTTTATCGACCAGGAGCTAAAGACTAGGAGCTACAACCATATGTGGAGCCCGTGGAGAGGTAAGAGCCTGACCACATGGGCCATAGTCACATGACCAGGACCTGGAATCAAGGGGGCTAGTGCATGCCATCCCATCCCTCGGCCACATGGAAAAGGCCATGCAACCAACAGCCTGGAGAAAAGGGGTTGTGCCTTGTATTTGTTCAATTTTTGGATTTTTAACCTTAAGTTATGATTTTTTTAGCTATTTTTAATGGATTTTGCCCAATATTGGGATATCTGGAGCCTGATTTGAGGCCATATTTTGGGAGGAAGTTGGGAGGTTGATGCTTGTTGAGGAAAATATATGAAATGATCTTTCTCAAACATTTGCATATCCTTCTTCACTAAAGAAATATCACCCTATGTTTATATCCATCAAAATTTCTATCCTAATTCACGAGTATTATGTACAAGTGGTTAGGGTTTTTTTTTATAACAAAATCTTGTTGAAAAAATCATTATTTATGTAATTTTCTGAATATATCAAATGTTGAAATAAATATAGAGATAGAAGTAAAGACACCAAGTCAATAATCAAAACAGATGAGACATAAATAAAACCTTTATTTCATTCCAATTCATCAAAGAATCATTATTTTTACAAAATTTCCTGAGGAGGTTTTGGACCAAAGTCAAACTTAGACATCCTCAATGAAACATACAAAAGGAATTCTGATAGAAAATCAAAAAACTGAACTTAAAAAGCTGTATTATCTTGCCACAAATTGTTTCCCACTAGAATCTTCACAATATCCTTTGTCAGTCATGAAAACTAATTCAAAAACAAACAAGTCTACATAGAAATAAAATATGAAATAAAAAGAAATAAAAATCACTGACAGAATTAAAATTGCAAAATTTAAAACAGCAGAAATAAAGTGACAGAAATGTAAAAGCAACAAGAAATTGTTAAAAACAGAAAGCAAAAATTAAACTAATGTAAAAAAGAAATGAAAAACTGTGGAAAAAAATGAAAGAAGAGTTAGACTACTAATATACAGAAAATACAAACAGCGTTAAAACGTTTCAAGTTGGTTCCATGTAATGTTTCAAGTGAGAACAATTATTGTTGTAGGAGAATAATCGCTCCTGCAAATATTTTAGGATGTAAGAGTTAGTATGAAAGACAAAAGAGATTTTGAAAGGATTGTTGGCCCTTGGTCAGGTATTATGGAAGAAAGAGAAGATTAAGGAAGAAGAAAGACAAAGTATGAAGTGCGTGGAAGGCACACAAACCAAGGAAGGGTCAAAGTGGTTAAAGAAGAATAAACAAAGGAACGAAGTAGTCATTGAAAGAGAAAATCAAGGAAGACAAATAAGAAAAGAGGATAGATCGTGGACACGTCAGCAAGAGGAAGAAGACACTAATGGGTGTTTTGGATCACCTCAGAGAGAAGAAGGAAGAACATGTCGACGAAGTCCTTAAAATGCGGGGTATGGGAACCTAGGATTTTTGTACCTAGGGTTTTGGCACCTGAACTTCGGTATAGGGTTTCTAAGAGTCATGGAATGATAAATAGAGGTATAGAAGAGTTGAGAGGAAGATAGATATATTGAGATGTAAAAGTGTTATGTCTTAGATCATTCTTGTATTTTGGATCTTCAGCTGGGTGCGAAGATCGACTCTGCAACTGGGTGTGTAGGGTTGGGAGATTTAAAAGAAGAGAGAGAGAAGGATCTGCAACTGAGTGTGCATATAGAACTATGTATTTTCATCTACTTTATCAATAAACACAGTTTTTTGGATGTAGCTCTAGGGAGAGGGTGGACCACGTAAAATCTTATTGTTTTATATGGTTGATGTTGTGTTATTTGATATCTTTTATACTGTGATTGCAATGTTATTTTCCCTACTGAAGATAAGAGATATAAATAACTTCGTGAAGTTAAGAGTAATACTATTAAGAATATCTAGGTTATCTTGCATTGTTTTTCTAGAATCATCTTGCACTTCCTATGGTTGTAGACACCTACATCCTGCAACCCCCCTATTGCTACTTCAGGTGACACTCCATCTGCTTCACAGGTGTTTCCTGAAAGGCCCAGTAGTTAGGGTTTGTTGGTGCACTGTTAGAGTTGAACCTTGTGTCTGCCCCTGTGCCAAAAAATGGTTTTGTTGTCGGGACCAAGATCTTCTTGAGGGAATGTCAAGGTGGTTTCCATCAAAGACAAAGATTCAAAAGTGGATAGAAGAACAAGAAAGGGACTTCGTCAAAGATATGAACAAGAAGCCTATAATTAGTACAAAAGACTGGTTGGGAATATATATATTTACTGATGTGCACCCGATTTTCTTTGTAGGATTTCATAAGGAGTTGTACGAGTGGTTAGCCAGACTAGCAGACACTCAGTTTGAAATCAGATCTAGAACACCTATGATTTGGACAACGACGTTGATTAAGAAATTAAAGAGAGTCGATAACGTTGTGTCTATAGTGGTAGATCTTTGGTTTGATAGCACTATTGGAGGGTACATTACTGAATTTTCTATTGATGGAGTGGAATCATACAATCAAGTAGAGAGGTATTTCTTTGAGGGACCTAGAGGAAAGTTTCTACACTTTTTGAAACTGAAGATTAAGATGTTATTGCATGAGAATAATATCCTGAAGATATAGTAATCAGTTGGGTTTTAAAGATAATGTTCAAAAATTTAGATAGTGACAATGATGCAGAGGCTGGACACATGCGCAATGGGATATCATTCAAAAAATTTCCTCTTGCGAACCTGTTTAAATAGAGTTACGGGCCATTGGCACAAGATGAAGATATATACAGTGGAGTAGAAAAAGGGCTATCATATGAAGAATATTTAGAGTTTGCAAAGGCATAGGAAGTAGAGACTGAGGAACTTCGCCAAGAAGAACCAAAAACTCCAGGGACTATGCCTACTGTTGAAGTAAGTATTACTACTCCTCCTGTTGTTATAGTAGCAGTAAGTAACCAGAGTAACTAGAGTAATCAGAGCACTGAAAGCATTGTTACAAGCAGTTTAGTACATACTCAATTGAGAAACCAAGGAAAATCCATGGCAGATGAAATGAGGTTACCCATTTTCATAGGAGATGGATCTAAGGATATTGACCAATACTAGTTCTTATGTGAGTTTTTATGGAGCATTAATCAAGTCATCAACAAAGTTGTTAAGATAGATCAATTTAGTACTACCTTGAGGGACCATGCATTGAGCTGGTATATGAAGTTTGTTATAGGATCTGTACTACCTAAACCGTTGAATGACATCAAGACTGTGTTGAGTGCAGAGTTCAAGAAGCCTAATTCAGAGTTGCAATGCATTACAGAGTTGACGGAAATCAAGAAGAAGGTGATTGAACCTATTTGGGAATTTGATCAAAGTTTTAAGACATTGATAGGCCATTTAAGTTTTCATATTCCAAATGAACAACATAAGGAATGGTTCATTGTTGCCCTCCTGCCACACATTAGAGTTCCTCTGATGCAACATAAGGTCGCTTCGCAGGCTGAGGCATTAGATATTTCCATGAAACTAGAAGCATCCCCTGTAGGAGAATATAGTCCAAGTATGAGTCAGATTTTGAATCAAATAACTAGTTTATCTTTACAGGTTGAAGACATGAAGAAAGATAAAGGAAAAGAGAAAAGAGAAAACATCTGGTGTATTATATGTAAAGCAGAGGGCCATGAAAAAGAGCATTGTCCTTTATTTAATGAATACTTGGCCTTTAGAGCCCCTAACTCTTTGAAACATGCTACTTTACCATGGTGGGAGGTATGTAGAACTAGACATCACCCTGGTGAATGTTATTATATGTAGAAATATGTCCAGACACCCACCAATATTTATTGTACATTTGGCAAATATGTGGTTCATGATGAGAAGGACTATAGGGCTTATGACCTCATGCATGAAAGGTCAAGAGATGCATATAGAATTCAAGGATAATTACAGCAAGAAGGGAATGTTGCATAGTTCAATTCCCCAGGAAGAGGAAACTTCAATCCTCGTGGTGGGTTTATAGGAAGAGAAGGAGAAGGATGCATGGCTCAAGGTCAAGGTCAACCTATTTTCTATAACTGCACCCAGCCAAGTCATTTGGCAATGGATTTTCATAACCCTTGCACTACTTGTATCTATTGTAATTCGTTTGACCATGTCATTGAAGACTGTCCAGTATTGTTATCTAAAGTTCAAAAAAGGCGAGGTGGAAACTAGCAAGTCCAACTAATATGATATGAACCGTGCGGTGAGGAACCTAGATTCGTTGTCATTACTAGAGGAGGCGTTTTCATAAGAGAAGATAGGGTGAATTCAGGAAAGACTACAGATGGGTCAGGGATCAGAAGAGCTACAGAGAAGGTGCCATTGTTTGATGCAAGGAATGAAAAGAATACTTTGAAGAAGAAAAAGGAGAATTTGTAGGTGAATAGGCTTCTTAATTTAGGGCACAACTGGAAGTAATGGAATTTGAAATGCCTCCATCATTTGATTAGATTGACCCACTTAGGAAAATAAAAGAGGTAAGAAATATTGTGGACTTACTGTATACTTGTATCAAATTGATTAAAGATGAAAGAGTTGTGCAGGAACTACAACACCTGATAAGATAGTATGAAATTGGAAGAGTAGATCCATCGTTGAATAGAGTTGTGAATCGAGTATCTATAAAAAGGAGGACAAGCAATGAATTGCATCTTAGTGCTCAGATTGGAGACTACGACATAGACTATGTGGTCCTCAACATGGGATCAGAAGTAAATGTTATGATGAAGTAGACTTGGGCATTGATGGGAAAACCTAAATTTATCTACTCTCATATTAGGCTCAGGATGGCTAATTAGCAGGCGGTGAGCCCCTTTGGAATATTTGAGAATGTCCCTATAGAAATCAATAGAGTGAGGACATTTGGAGACTTCAAAGTGATCGATATTGTTTATGATATCTTTCCCTGTCCTATGTTCTTGGGTATTGATTGGGCTTTCAACAATTTGATTGTTGTTGACCTAAAAAAGAGAAGAATGACATTTTAAGGTGATGGCCTTAGCTTCATTGCACCTCTTGATCCTAATGAAGGTCGTAGATACAAAAAACCCATAAGAGAAGAAGATTGCCCCTATGATATAGAAAACATCTATAAACTGATAGCAGGACATCAAGATTATATTAATCCTACAACAAAGGGAAATATAAGTTGGTTAAGTGAAAGTGCATGATCATCAGATTCAGCAGAAGCATTGGAAAATTGGCAGAACATAATGTATGAAGTCTCTACACGAAGCTGTGCCATATTGACTAAGGTAGTTCATTGGATTGGCACAGAAGTAAGTAATCTTCCTACATTTGATGGATTGAATAATTTAGAGACATTTCTAATTGAATTCGAAGGAATTGTACCAATACAAAAAAGGTTGTTGGCACTAGACGAAGACTTGAAAGAAATGCCAGCTATATGGTGAATCTCATAAGAATAACATCATGGAATGGGTACAATGTCGCGCCTTGTTTAGAGTGCACTTTTTAGACCAATATGAAGGCTGCAGAGTTTAATACATAGGTCATAGTTTTCCTAGGGACCATATGAGAAGTTGTGAGGAATCCTAGAGAAACATTCCTAAAGAACAATGGGTACATCAGTTCATTAACACCTTAGATACTACACCTATAAACTGGTATCTTCAATAAGAAATGTGCTTAGCCACTATAGATTGGTATGGTATAACCCATAATTTAATAGCTATGTTCCTATTTGAAAGTCAGTACCCCACGATAGATTAGGATTTAAAAATTATAGTACAGAAGGTATTTGAGGAAGTACCTAACCTCTCTCTTAAACAAGAAGAAGATGAATGGACTACACCTCTTCAAAGGTTACAGGGTTATTATAATATTAATGTTGATGAGGATGATGACCCTAGGAATGTGAACATTTTAGGAACTAAAGGAAAAATAGATATAGAAGGGCCATGGATTGAATTACCTTTTTTGGGAAGCCTATTAAAATTAATAAGGTTAACATTGGAATAGAGAAAGCACCTAAGTTAGTAAATGCTGGAGACTATTGGGATGATGCTACTATTAGTAACATTACAGAACTATCACATGAGTATCAGGACTTGTTTCCAACCAAGTTCATAGACATGAATGGCATTAAAGGGCCCATTGGAGAAATGAAGATTCCTTTGAAATCAGAGGCAAGGTCTGTCAAGCAGAGGCCCTACAGACTGAATCCCAAGTACACGCAGAAAGTTAATATTGAATTAGATAGAATGTTGGAAGCAAGAATCATAGAACCAGTTGAATAATCTTAATGGATCATCCATATGGTGGTCCAAGATAAGAATTCAAGAGAAATTGGAATCTATGTAGATCTAAGGAAATTGAATGATGCATGTTTACATGATCCAATTCCTACACCTTTTACTGATGAAGTTCTAGATAATGTAGGACACCAGGAAGTTTATTCATTCACAGATGGATTTTCATGCTATCACCAGATTAGAATTGCTAAGGAGGATAGACATAAGACTACATTTGCAATAGAATGGGGTTCTTTTTCAGTACATTGTGATGCCTTTTGGTTTGAAGAATGCACCAACCATATTTTCCAGGGTGGTGGTTGAAGCGTTTAAATACTTTTTACATAATTTTTTCGAGGCATACTTTGATGACTTGACTATTTTTAGTTTATTGAAAAATCATATTGAATGTTTGAGACTAATGTTGGATAAGTGAAGGCAATGTTAAATTTCCCTGAACTTGAAGAAGTGTATTTTATTTTCACCTTTTAGAGTGTTGTTAGGACACATTGTGTGTAAGAAGGGGTTTTTGGTAGATCCTTCCAAGATTTATATCATTGTTGATCTACCTCCTCCTACTTCGGTTAGACATACGCACACTACATTGGGACACACTGGATATTATAGAAATTTTATTAAGGGTTACACACAGATAAAAACACCTATGGAAAAGATATTAAAAAATGATAGTAAGTTTCAATGGAAAGAGGAATGCCAACAAAGCTTTGACACACTCAAGAAAAAAATGGTCACTGCGCCTATTTTGGATTTCCCATATTGGAGTAAGGAATTACATGTTCATGTCAATGCTTCATCCATTGCATTAGGAGAAGTTTTAGCACAACCAGGTGTAGGAGATATTGACCACTCTATCGCCTTTGCTAGAAGAAATAGTTTTAGATGTGAAATGAATTATACTACCACTGAAAGAGAAGGATTAGCTATGGTATATGCGCTGCATAAGTTTAGACACTACTTGTTGGGAGGGAATTTTGATATGTTTACTGATCATTCTACATTGAAGTATTTAGTCAATAAGCCAGTGTTGGGGGGGAGAATATGCATATGGCTACTATTATTCCAGGAGTATGACTTTGAGATCACGGTCAAGCCAAGGAGAATGAACACGAGACCTAGCCACTTATCTAGGTTAGAACATGGAGAGAAACCTACCATTTTGGATGATACACTACCATATGCACAGTTGTTGGCCATTAGAAAATTCGATGATAAATTCACCAAGATAGTCCAGTTCCTGTCCACGGGAATGACACTTCATGAATATAAAATTATTCAGAAGAAACAATTGGTAGTTTGCGATGCATATTTTCAACTTATAGTTGGACAATTATATAATATGGGACTAGATGAGATCTTAAGAAGATGTGTTATGGAGTCAGACATACCATTGAGTATTGTAGAAGCACATGAAGGAATCGAACATTATGCAGGGAAAGCAATAGTGAAAATGGTTCTCAGAGATGGCCTCTGGTGGCCCACTTTACATAAGGATGCTAAGGAATAATACAAAGCCTGCGATGTATTTCAAAGAGTAGGGAAGCCATCCAGAAGGGATGAGATGCCTTTAGCAACTCAGTTAGCTTTACAGGAATTTGAGAAATGGGTTATTGACTTTGTGGGACCTATAAAACCACTGGGAAAGCACATAGGAGCTCGATATATCATCACTCCTACAGAGTATTTGACCATATGGGCATAAGTTAGAGAAGTTAAATATTGTAGTGCAGCTACAGCTACGCGGTTCATCTTTGACGATATCATAACCATATTTGGATGCCCAAAAATCCTTATGAGTGATCAAGGCACACACTTCATTAACAAAACTATTGAAGCCTTGATTCAGGAGTTCAAAGTTAACCATCAAAAGAGCACACCATACCATCCACACGCAAATGGTATAGTCAAAGATTTAAATAAGATCTTGGAAACAACGTTGACTAACATTTGCAGCATTAACATAGATGATTGGGATTTGAGAATTCCAACAATGTTAGGGGATTATTGAACTACTTGAAAAAATTTAACAATGCAGACTCCCTTCAAGCTAGTTTATGGCCTGGAAGAAATGGTACCTATGGAATACTTGGTTCCTAGTTTAAGAATTGCAGCATTTATAGGTATGGATGACATCGATGATGTTCAAGACAGGATCACGCAGTTGATGGAACTAGAAGAAGACAGGCTCATTGCAGGATTTCATCAACAAGTACAAAAAGAACGAGAAAAGGCTTTCCATGACCGACATATCAAGAGGAAAGAATTTAAACAAGGATATTTGGTACTTTTATATGACATAAAGTTCATGAATCGTCTAGGAAAGTTTAGGACACATTGTCTTGGGCCATTTGAGGTTATCTATGTTACCGAAGGAGCAGTTTCACAGTTGAATACCCTTAATGGAGAATGGAAGGATGGTTTGGTAAATGGGAGCCAGTTGAAGATGTATTATGACAACCAACTACCTCGCAAATCTCAGTAGAAGCAAGGAAGAATGGTCTAGGTACCAAGTGCAGTTGAAATTGGGTACCAGACAAAGGAAAGAAAGTCTGCATATGATAGGAAGGGACATAGAAGAAAGCACAAGCTGCTTTGTGTAGCCTGGAGTGGAAGTAACATAGAAGGCTCAACCCTACAGTAACTCGGGACGAGTCACATGTGAGTGTTGGGGGCTTGTTGGCCCTTGTTCAAGTATTATGGAAGAAATGGAAGATTAAGGAAGAAAAAAGACATAGTAGGAAGTGCACGGAAGGAATACAAATTGAGGAAGGTTCGAAGCGGTTAAAGAATCATAAAAGAAGGAACAAAGTAAGGGAAATAAATTCATTGAAAGAGAAGATCAAGGAAGACAAATAAAAAAAGAGGATAGATCATGGACAAGTCAACAAGCATAAGAAGACACTAATGGGTGCTTTGGAGCACCTCACGAAGAAGAAGGAAGAACAGATCGGCGAAGTCCTTAAATTGTGGTTTATGTGGACCTAGGGTTTTGGCACTTGGACTTTGGTCTAGGGTTTATAAGAGTCATGGAATGATAAATAGAGGTCTAGAAGAGTTGAGAGGAAAATAGAGAGATTGATATGTAAAAAATTTATGTCTTAGAGAATTCTTGTATTTTGGATCTTCATCTGGGTGCGAATATTGACTCTGTGGTTGGGTGCGCAGGGTTAGGAGATAAAGAGGAGAGAGAGAAGGATTTGCAGCTGAGTGAGAAGATATAACTATGTATTTTCATATACTTTATCAATAAACACA
The DNA here is from genome assembly GCA_000966675.3 of Picea glauca. Classification (NCBI taxonomy): domain Eukaryota; kingdom Viridiplantae; phylum Streptophyta; class Pinopsida; order Pinales; family Pinaceae; genus Picea; species Picea glauca. Next base: position 200,779 of record JZKD02S1724602.1, read on the forward strand.
GTTATGTGGACGTAGACCTAGGGAATGGGTGAACCACATAAAATCTTGTTGTTCTATATGGTTGATGTTGTGTTATTTTCTATCTTTTATACTGTGATTGCATTATTATTTTCCCTATTGAAGATAAGAGATATAACTAAATTCATGAAGTTAAGAATAATACTGTTAAGAATATCTAGGTTATCTTGTGTTGTTATTCTAAAATCATATTGCACTTCCTTTGGTTATAGACACTTGCGTCCTACAATCCCCCTATTACTACTTCGGGTGAGACTCCATTTGCTTTGCAGGTGTTGCTGAAAGGGCCAGTAGTTAGGGTTTGTTGGTGCGTTGTTAGATTTGAACCCTTGGTGTGCCCCTGTGCCAAAAATGATCCCACCATAGTTTTTGAAACTTTGAGACAATTGATAGTCCTTTAGAGTATATGATTATATCATCAAGGTAAACATGGATAATATTATTAATCAAATCATCAAAAGTTATTTGCATAGATCCTTCAAAAGTGGTACTTGTAATATATAAGAAAGAGGACATAATTTTTTAAGTCAAGGTACCCCAATAAGTAATAAGGGTGGTTTTGTATGCATCTTCCCTTTTTACCTTGATTTGATTGTAACCAAAAAAACTGTCAAGTAAGGGCCACATCTGTGACCTTACAACTTGTTGTAGAATCATTTCCATATTAGGGGGAGGGAAGGGATTTTTCATAATAACATGATTGAATATGAAGAAATTAATGCAGAAGATAATATTGTTAATGACCTTCATAACACAAACCAATTTGGAAACACATTCAGTTTACTTGACCGGAAAGGTGATTCCATCCTTCAAGAAATTTTCCAACTCCCTTTGAATAGTTGCTTCCAATGCAGGGTTGATAGGTCTTTGTTTTTTCCTACTTGGTCCTATGCCTTCATTGATGGGGATGGCATGTGGTATAAGACCAGGATCAAAACCACTAAGATCCTCATAAGAACAAGAAAAAGCATCTTGAAATTCACCAAGCAGCTTGGCAAACCTCATTTCCTTTCCATCAGAACATTGGGCACCTATTTTAACATTCCTTGGAGAATCGGGTGTCCCAATGTTCAATTAGATGGTTTCACCCACCTTCCTTTTTGACTCCTCTTCTTTTTGTTTCTCTTTATTGCCTACATTACTTGATGAAAATGAACTCTCTAGAGGAGTCAAGCCTTTAGGAATATTTTTATCTTCTATGGATATTATTTCCTTGGGATTATAGGGTTCATTTTGAATGAAATCACAGATGTTCTCATCGCTAGGGAAGACCTGCCAAGATTCTATATTGTCAGGGATATGTGGACGATATAGAGATTGAAAAGTATAAACAAGTCTATTTGATGGAAGTTTTCGATTAGGAGAGGCTGCAAAAATAGCTAACCGATCAACCATTGAGTTCAATTCCCTCTTAACATGAGTGATGTTGAAAGATAATAGTTTCGAGATAAGTGCCCAAACAATTTGGGTATATCGTTTCATCAACTTGTTTCTAGGAGAGTATATATTATGTAAAAGGTTCACAACATGATCAAAATCTCCAAAAACTGAAAGCTGATCACATCCAATATTATAGGCATTTTCAATGCCTATTAATAAAGCTTTGAATTCAGTGACATCGTTTTTGCAAGGAAACTCCAATGTGTAAGAAAAATTATGAATCTTCCCAACAAGAGAGTATAATATTATGCTAGCTCCATTACCTTCATTAGAGAATGAACCATCAAAGTTCATGTGCCGCATACCATCATCCCGATCAATTTGTTCCAAGGAAATGCTATCCTCATCATCAAAGATGGAATACAACCCTAGGTCCTCTTTGACATAGTTTACATTAGGTTGTGGAACAATTTCTATGTAAGGTGAAATCCTCCCCTCTCTAAGGACTATAATGGTTTTTCCATTCCGAGGAATGAATAATTGTGTCTCGTTGAGTGAGAGGTATCCACCTATCAAAGATTACTAATCTCTTCCCAAGATGATTGAGTAATTTCTTACTGGCAGATCGATTACTTGAATGCTAACTTTTGTCCTTATTTCAGGGTGTGCGCACAAAACTAAGGTCACATATTTAATCTTGCCTATGGTTTTTTGTTGTAGACTATTATAAGAGAGCATGCTACCGGCGTTTTCATTTGTACAATACAAGCCTATCTCTTCCATAATAATCTTCAACATCACACTTGGGACCGAACCACCATCAATGAGGCAACAATGGGTGATCGTGTCCATAATTTTTACAGAAATATAAAAAGGGGGATTTTTTACAGGGTATCTAAAGTTATGTACACCTACTTTATTTACAAAGAAATCCTCTTCACTCACCTCTTCAGAGAGGTTGGCTACAATGAAATCGTTTCCTTCCATGAATTGTTTTAGATGCCTCTATTGTTCAGGGACTACAACCATGTCCAGGAGGGTGGCATCTATGTTGATGTTGTCCAACTGATTTAGGATATTGTATTTGGAAGAGGGGAGGTAATTCCTTGACTGTTGGGAACTTTAGGAACCTAAATAGTAGTAGCTGGTGAGGATGAACTCGGGATAGAAGAATTACAGGGAGGATCATATTTGCCTTTGGGAGCATAGGATTTGTTCCTAGTATTAATGATCATTACATCTTTTGGCTCTGCAAAATCTAAGATAGCGATGGTATTTTCTGGTCTTTTACCAAAGATATTATCTCTAGCACTCTTCCTTACCTCGCGTGTAGCTTCCTCATGATTTTCCTCACAAAAGTTACACTAACTTCGAGGCAAGATAGATTTAGGCTGAAAATTATTTTCAATTGGATTTCTAAAGGGGGGTGCAGAAGAGGATGAAGCTCCAAGGGTGAGAGGGGAGAAATTTCCTTTTTTCTCATATGTTATCATACGATTATTCATATTTTGTACTATTTGTAAGAGGGAAGACATGTATGTCTGTTTAACCAATTCTCCCTGAGGAAGACCTCTTCTTTCAAGTTGTTCTTCATACTCTAAACAAGTATGCAGAGCGAAACCAAGGTTATCAATGAATTTTTCCTCAAGCCTATGAGGATAGGGGGAAGGTAATGCATTGTAGTAATGCATGAAATCGGCTTGGTTCTGAGGTCGAATGAGTTCATGGATTTGAATGTATAGCTTAGTGAAATGTGAATTGAAGGACTTGATGGTTTCACCATCCTTATAGGTGATGTTATTGTACTCCTATAACTACTCAGCTGGGATTTTAGATTTACCATAGGTGGACCTGAACCAATAAAATAACTCCTCCCAGGTAGACAAAATCTTAGGAGGAAGATCAAATAAATCAGTTGCAGCCTTTCCTTCCAAGGAATTGACAAATAAGTGCATGCAAGTATCATTGTCATTGGCTCCTATATTGTGACAAGAATTAGAAAATTCCACCAGGTGTTCATGTGTAGTGACAATTTTATTCCCTGAAAACCTAGGGAGATGCTCTTTGAATTTAGGAAGTGGACACGTAGCAGGTGCTAGGTTAAGAGGAGATGACACATGCCACTGTGTGGTTGTGGTGTCTTCTTCAACTAAAAAATCCCATACTTTTTAATGACTTTGGTGGGATTTGTGGTATATTGGATAGGGATATGGTGACTATATAAGATACCAATCACTGACGAAGTTGAATACTTAGAGGAGGAAGCACTTCCAGTTCCACCAGAGCCACCACTAGGTGCCATCTTGTGGATGATAGGTGAGGGAAAGAAAGACGAACTAGATGAATCAGACAAAGTTACCCTTAGATAACTTTGTTGGGTTGATAACATAATATTCCTTCTTCTTATTTCAGCGATAGGATTAATATCAGGTGATAAGCCTCTTCTTCTTCTAGAAACACGAGAGTCTAAGGACATGAAATTAAGGCCAAAATTGAAGGAACGAGAAAGTTACTACTTATTTATTGGTTGTCTTCATCTAGATTCCCAATGTTATTGGGCACTAATATCTTGTTTAATTGTTGCCCTTGAATTATTAAGCTCATCACGAGTATTGGCAGTGTCTAAAATGGTGTTGAACAAATTCAAAGCAACGTTGGTATGGTCTTCGAGACCGGGCTCAATATTGGGTTTCCTTGCAATAGGTACAATCATTAAGAAATAAAACAGTCAAATAACCAATATCATAAAAATAGATGTATCGATGCTAATCAATCATAAAATTAACCAAAGAGATATTGAAGATCTCCCCAGTATGGTCAAGAAATAAATGTTGAGGAAAAGATATGAAAGGATCTTATTCAAACATTTTTAGATCCTTCTTGGTTAAAGAAAGATAGGAAAGAATATCACCCTATGTTTATAGCCATCAAAATTTCTCTCCTAATTCACGAGTGTTGTTTACAAGTTCTTAGGCTATTTTTTTTTATAAACAAAAGCTTGCTGAAAAAATCCTTATTTATGTAATTTTCTGAATATATCAGATGGTGAAATAAATATAGAGACGGTAATAAAGACATCAAGTCAATAATCAAAACATATGAGACATAAAGAAATCCTTTTTTTCATTCCAATTCATCAAAGAATCATTCTTTCTACAAAACTTCCTGAAGAAAATTTGGACCAAAGTCAAACTTAGACAACCCCGATGAAACATACAAAAGGACTTCTGACAGAAAATAAAAAACTGAACTTAAAAAGTTTGATCAGCTTGCCACAGATTGTTGTCGAGTAGACTCTCTACAATAGCCTTTGTCAATCATGAAAACTAATTCACAAACAAAAAAGTCTACATAGACTATCGAAGATAGACCAACACCTATGAAAAACAAGTGTTTGAATGATGCAATTCATCCCTGAATCTTGTTGTCTACAATAGTATCCTCCTATAATAAAAAATAATTAGGCTTCTAATGAATTAAGGAATGAATGAAAACTGAATTATCTCAACAAAAACTCAAAGATCAAACCTTAGTATGCTTCTCCTTCTATTCCCCTCTCGTTCCTCCCTTTCCTTTTTCCTTTAAGAAAATTAGAATTGGTTAAATTAGTTCAACTACTTCATTAGTTAAGTTAACTAAACTCAACCAAATTTTTAGTTAGGGGGAAAAGTAATAAATCATAATAAGGGTCTTTAAATAAATAATAACTAGTAGGTGGGACCCCTTGTGACTCCCTTTATCTTTTAACAATCATAACACAACTAGTTAATTAAACAAAACATCCCTTCTTGTGACTCCCATCATCAAATCCATATTCGACAATTTATCTCAATGATATTTGAAATTATTTCCAAAATATATTACTCATACATCCAAAAATAATATGCTGTCCAAAATTTTAGAAGTCGATTGTTCTCAAAATTTAATAAATAAATAAAAACTAAAAATCCATATTTCCCACTCTTATATGCAATCTTTCCCTTGTTGTTGTTGTCACCTTTTGATCTCTCTAAATTTTCCTGAGTTTGTGTTGAGCCTTTAGGCCTAATATTGTTGATCACATGAGAGAAATCATCCCTCAAATGCATGAGGGAGGACACATATTTATCAGAGTCATTGGAAAGTGAGGAAGGGGAATCAATGGCTTTTCCTTTGTCAGGGGCATGGTGGGCCTCTGTTTTCAGCCTTTTACTTTCATGGGAATACTTAACTGGTGAGTGGACAGGGGAAAATTCGACAATTTGATTGATAGGTGGGGGAGTAGGTATAGACAAATTGGGCCAGCCATGATGTTGGGAGACTGTCAGGTGGACAATCTCTTGCCATCTGTAATTTTCAAAAACTTCAGGTTGCAATGAGACATGAGGGGGCACGAGGATACCAAGGACCCATGGGGCTTGGAAGGGAGGCCTGTCAGACCTAGTTTGGGCCACTCCTTTCCCAATCCAATTAAAAATACCAGCTTGAAATAGTTGGCCTAACTCTTGTGAGTCAACATCAATGTGTATGGAAAATCTTGGCCTTCCATGGCCCCTATTCCAATTAACTCTTCCTCGGTTACCTCTGCCATGGCTACCTCAGCTGAAAAAGCTCATTCCTGTATGCATAATTGATTAACAAATAGTTTCTTTAACAACCGTACATGACAATGCCTTTTAAAATATGAAATAAATTTTGGCTCAACAACATATGAAACTCATGCAATCCAATCCATACAAATGTTTTAACCATTTTCAATGAGAAGGGGGTGAACAAGGTTATGGGATATGCGAGTGGTTGTATTGAGAGAAAAATGTTAAAATGAGGGGGGAAAGATCATGGTTACTTCTCATATACAACAAACAATCAACTGTAATGTAAACCAAAGAACATATCACTGTAATCCATCCATGTGATCTTAAACTGTCATAATATAGAGTTCCTCTTAACTATAATTAAATTTTAGGAACAGGACGTGGGTAATGAATATGGGAAGGTGAGGGGATTTTAATTAGCGAAAAGTGAAATAATGGTAGGGGAAAAGAGCAGATATTGTTCATAAAATCAATTAAGCAATCCATAAAACAATTATGTATTTAATGCAAACGATCCAACACTAACCAAATAATTATTGTGATCAATTTAACAATTTTTGTGTATAATTTGAGCATTGTTGTGTGTTAAACTTGCTCACTGTTCACATTTAAATCCTTAATACTTTTAATTAACACAGTCCCTATATAAGAATTATGTTTCCTCTCACTTCTTCCATCTAATATTTAAAACAATTCCAATGAACACATAGTCATTTGTTTCAACTATGTTCAACATCAAAACCATCAACCAATCTCCATAAATTACTTCCTCAAATCAAACATAGACACATGTTCGTTTAAAATCGTGCCCAATTCCATTCTTCTAATCAATTTAATAATTAAATTGCAATGAAACCATACTATTATAGAACTTGTTCTCATCTCTGATGGTGCAATCAAATGATACAATGCATGATATCCATAAACATACACAATAGACATCCAAGTCACAACTATCAATTCTTTAAACTACAATGATCCCGATTAGGCATTTAAACACAGAGTAATAGAAACCATCATTTCAACTTATACCATGTTGTAGGAAATGCATAGACCAAATCATAACGCAAGAAGCATCGTTCTGACTTAATCAAACCATAAAATAATGTTGAGTTACAATCCAACAAAAGGAGGCAATGACTGGATGCTCAATTCCATTTCTTAAATCAACCAATTTAACCATGCCGAGCTATCGATTCAACTATTGTAATAAATAATGCAGTCACTATATACCAATAATAAAAACCATTGTCAATGCTATTAGCCGAGATGATTCAATAATAAACCACTGTCGACGCTACTCCACCAACTCATAATAATCAACAATATATCCAACATGATATAACTAGCTCAATTTATCACAATCGGGCTCGGAATAATCAAGGGTTTGCTCGGTGGAACCAACAAAGGGAGATTGGAGTTGACCATACCAACAACAGGTGATAACCCCTTAAGAAAACACGGTGGTCACACAGGCCATGTAACCAATAGCTTGCAAGACAGGGTGAAAGTTCACACTAGGTAGGAGAGATTATGAATAGAGGAGTAGAGGCTTCTTATTGGCCAATAATAACATCGAGMACACACAGGGAATAACCCTCGTGGTGTTCCCCMAAAAACTAAACAATGATGATATAAATGCAWAGATCGGGTAATAAATAAAAACCCTAAGAAAACCTCTTGGAATAACATCCACCATAACCAACTGTGTACAGACCAATAACATAAAACGAACCCACYACGAGGTGGAAACGATATGCAGTGACCCAAGGTGGTTCAAAAATTACATAGAAACCCCATAACAACAAATACGACCAGGTATGGTTACAAGGAATGTGAGGAGACGACCAAAAAATCCAGATGGAATGAAACCCTCCAATAAAACCTATAAATACAATAGAGATCCTTCATGGCTTCCACCACACAGAATAATCAATGGACTCATGGCTTCAACCATACAATTTTTCCATTTACAAGGAATAACACACAAACAACCATTCCAGAGAAATATCACGAGTTTACATAGTTTCCAGCCTCAATCAAATCACTACCAATACATCACCAATCCAATATCTATTTCATAACCAGAGCAATTCATGGATGGCGAAAAAGACATACATGTAACCAAAAATCCTTAAAAATGCGATCTTGGTTGAGCAATTCCTTCCTCGCCTGGATATCAGAGCTTAACCACAATGAAAACAATTGAACAATATCCAAGGTAGAATGAAGGCCAGTGGGAGAGGTATGGAGTGACGTGCAGTAAATGCACGTCGCTTCCATTCTCTAATGATTCAATTACTTAGTACACTCCAGCCAACCATCAATTAATCCATTCAATTAATCCATGCATCAAAACTAACATCCATTACTTGCCAAGTGTGCCACCCGATCCATACTAGCCATTAATAAAAAACCATACTATAATGTATATAAAATGTTCCCTCGTATAACTCAATAACATCGTATAGCCACTAACATCAACCTTTTTTAAATTTCAAATGCATATAGTGTAGCATAGTATAACATAGTTTAGTTTCTTCTCCTTAGACTTTTTCATAGGTCTCTTTTCTATTTCTCTTATTTATTTTTATAACTAACATGTGTCTTGTGAAGGTAAAACATGTAAAGACTCATGGCTTAAATATAAATTCCATAACCATGAATATAATCCATTCATTCATCAAATTTAGAGCTTAGAGTAACAAAACCCACTCATAGCATGCATTATCCATCTGCCATTATGTCACAAATAAAACTAAGATTTCATCATCAATCATGTAGAACCATGTAAGAAGTGTCAAACAATAGCATAAATATCAAATAAGAACCTAATTGTATCCTCCAATATACAAGGGGGGCTCCACCTACTAGTATTATATATATCATTAGGTTATAAATAATAGGCTTTAGCAACACTTTGTGGGCAAAATCCTCCTTGTGATTTTTATCGTAAAAAATGGCCACTTCAAATATATATAAAACTGGGGTTCTTAGAAGAATTAAGGAGGTTGATAATAGGAGAAATGTTGAGGAGTTTGAAATCCAAAGCCATTTTTATGCAGGGAAGCCATTGCGGAGGGGAACTTTGCGGGTCAATTCTAGAGCTACGCTCAACCGTTTTCATTTTTGTCAATTGTGTTTGATTCTTCAGGTTGAGAAGAACACAACCATACCAGTTTATAATCCATTTGACACTTTTTTGATGTACTTTTGAATCATTGAAGAGAAATAAGAAATCCTCACCCACTGAGGCAAAGGCCCGGAGATGTAGGCAATCTTGTCGAACTTTGTTAACAACTTTTTTTTATGGTTTGTTGATATTTGTTCTTACATTATGATCTGCATTTCTTATTATGGATGCTATGAAATATCATTAATTTATTCTTCTTTCATCAATTCCTAATTGGTTAATGAACTCATGCTTTAAAACTTAACCAAGTCTTTAAAAGATCACTTCGGATCAAAAATCCAACCCCAGTTGTAAGGAAGTATGAACGAGTAAGAAAACTAGTTGAAAGGTATAGTCCACCCGATTTCCATTCTACATTTGTGTTAACTTCCACTAGCAAGGAACCCAAGTCATTCAGGAAGGAATTTGACTTGACAAAGGGTAAATGATGGAAGAAGCCATGGTCAAAGAGATGGAATCCTTGCATAAGAATGAGATGTGGGATTTGGTATATTAACTAATGGAAGAAAACCCATTGTTAGAAATTAGGTTTTTAAGAAAAACATGAACATAGCAGATCAAGTCAATAAATTCATATCTCAAATGGTAGAAAAATAATATTCCCAAGTCGAAGGAGTCAACTTTGATGAGTTGGTTTCCCTTGTTGTAAAATTAACTTCCATTAGAGTACTAATGTCTCTAGTTGCATCATTTGATCTCGATATAGATAAAATGGATGTGAAGAAAACGTTCCTACATGGGGACCTGGAAAAATAAATCTACATGAAAAATCCTAAAGGATTTGCAGTAAAGGAAAATAAAGAGCTATTGTGCAAGTTGAGAAGATCCCCTTATGATCTAAAGCAATAACCAAGGATGTGGTAGCAAAATTTTGACACATATATCATATATCTTCAGTTTAGGATTTGTGAGAAGTAAGGCTTATCACTATGTATATTCCAAGGAATAAGGTGGGTGTTTCATATGTGTAGCATTGTATGTCGATGACATGTTGCTAGTTGGAAACGACATGGACATAATAAAGGAGGTGAAGAATAAACTATCCTCCAAGTTCGACATGAAGGATCTTGGTGCAATGAACTTCATTTTGGGAATGGATTTCTAGAGAGATCATCTAGTGCGAGAGATTTGGTTGAACTGGAAGAAGTATATTGAAACAATCTTTAATCATTTCAACATGCAATATTTAAACCCTATTAAAGTTCCAATTCCAATGGGAGAAACGTTAGTTGTTGAACAATGTTGGGGAAAGGGTAGACCCAGGGTTCAACTCTAACAGCGCACCAACAAGCCCTAACTACTAGCCCTTTTGGAAACACCTATGAATCAGATGCAGTCTCACCTAAAGTAGAAATAGGGGGTTGCAAGACATATGTGTCTACAACCAGAGGAAATGCAAAGTGGAACCAAGGAAACGACACAAAAAGATATATCTATCCTTTATCTCACTTAAACCTACTTCACAAGTTATATCTCATATCTATCACAACAATTCATCAACAATATAACAGAGGACAAATAACACAACATCGATCACACATAACAACAAGATATACGTGGTTCACCCTCTCCCTAGGGCTACATCCACATAACTATGTTTCTTGATATATTAGATCAAAACATACAGTTCTATCTACAAACTTAGCTTTCATATCTCTCTATTATTCTCTTCTTCTCTCTCCTCCTTGCACACCTAGCTGCAAGGCTGATCTTTGCACCCAACTAAAGGTATTACAATACAAAAGTATTCTCACAACACAATTCTTATCTCATGTGATCAACAACAATCACTCTCTTAACCCACAATGACGAACCAATTATTGACCAACCCTATCGATTCTCCTAGACCTTTATTTATACATTACAGTGCCTCTCAGACAACCTTAGATCGAAGTCCAATTGTCAAAACCCTAACTTCCAAAACCCTAGGTGTCTAAACTCTAGGTCAATTTGACCCTCGTTTTCAGGGCTTCACCAACATGTCTTTCCTTCTTTCCCACGAGGTGCTCCAAAGCATCTGATGGTGGTGTTTTCTTCTTACTGAGTTTTCCACGATCCCTCTTCCTTGTTGATTTGTACTCCTCGATATTCTCATCCAACGACTCATTTTTCCTTACTTCACTCCTTCTTTTCTACTTCTTTGATCACTTCGACCTGTTCTTAGTCAATGTGATTTCCACGCAGTTCATACTTCACCTTTCTTCCTTAATATTCACTTTCTTCCATAACCAAGGGCCAACAAGCCCCAAACACTCACATGTGACTCATCCTGAGGCACTGCAAGACTGAACCTTTTGTTTCACTTTGACTTCAGACTACGTGGAGTAGCCCGTGCTCTCTGATCGGTCCCTCTCTTCCTTGTGCAGACTATCTTTTTTGTGTCTACTACCTAGTTTCAACTGCTCCTAGTACGTAGACCCTTCTTCTTATGATTTTACTGAGAGATGCAAGGAAGTTGGTTGTCATAGTACAATTTCAACCTGCTCCCATTTACCAAACCTTCTTCCCATTCTCCATTCAGAATATTCAACTGTGGAGCTCCACCTTTTGTAACATAGGAAACCTCATATGGACCCAACCAATGTGTCCTAGACTTCCCTGGATGTTTCATGAACTTGATGTCATATACCAATACAATATCTCCTTGCTTAAATGATTTCTTCTTGATATTCTTGTCATGGTAAGCCTTCTCTTATGCCTTCTGTACCCGTTGATGAAATCCTACAATAAACCTGTCATCCTCTAGTTCCACCAACTACGCAAGCCTACTTTTAAGAGCGTCAGTGTCATCCATATCTGTGAATTTTGCAATTATTAAGCTAGGAACCAAGTATACCATAGGTACCACTACTTCTAGACCATAAACCAACTTAAAGGGAGTCTACATTGTCAACTTCTTTCAAGTGGTTCTATAAACCCATAACACTACTGGTACTCTCAAATCCCAATCATCCATGTTTACACTGTGAATCTTCATCAGCGTTATCTCCAATATCTTATTGAAATATTTGACTGTAACATTCGCTTGTGGGTGGTATGGAGTGCTCTTCTGATGGTGGAATTCAAATTCCTGAGTCAGGTCTTCAATTGTCTTATTAATAAAATGTGTACCTTGATCGCTCATAAGGATCTTCGAGCATCCAAATCGGATTATGATATCATCAAATATGAACCGTGTAGCTGTAGTTTCACTACAGTCCTTAACTTCTCTTTCTTCTACCCATCTGGTCAAATACTCTATCGTAGTGATGATGTATTGAGATCCTGTGCACTTTCCTGGTGGGTTGATAGGTCCCACAAAATCAATTTCCCATTTATCAAATGATTGTAAGTTTAGCTATGGTGCTAAAGGAATCTCATCTCTTCTAGAAGGTTTCCCAAATATTTGGAATACATTGCAGGATCTGTATTATTCCTTAGCATCTTTGTGTAAAGTGGGCCACCAGAGGCCAAATCTAAGAACTTTCTGCGTTTTTTCTTTTCCTGCATAATGTCCTCATGTGATTAGTGTTATTTCTGCCTCCATAACACATATCCTCAAGATATCATTAGGTTGTAGCATGACCTACCAATTGTTTCTTCTTAGTGACTGTATATTTACGGGGTTCCATTCTTGTTGATAGGAACCAAACTATCTCAGTGAAGTGATCATCAACCTTTTTGAGGGCCATCAATTGTGCATCTGGTAGTGTATCCTCCTGACTGGTAGGTTCCTCTCCATGTTCTAACCTAGACAAGTGGTCAAGTCCCTTGTTCATTCTCCCTAGCTTGACCACAATCTCAAAATCATATTCTTGGAATAACAATAGCCACCTGCATAATATTCCCCCCAACACTGGCTTGTTGACTAGGTATTTCAACGCAGAGTGATCAGTGAACATATTAAAATGTCCTCCCAACAAGTAGTGTTGAAACTTGTGTAGCGCATACACCATGGATAAACCTTCTCTCTCAATGGTAGTGTAATTTATCTCAGCTATGGAGAGATTTATTCTGGAAAAGGCTAATGGATGGTCAATATATCTTACTCCTAGTTGTGCTAACACTGCTCCTAATGAAATATATGAAGCATCAACATGCACATGGAATTCCTTACTCCAGTCTGGGAAAACTAGAATAGGCGCAGTGACCATTTTCTATTTTAGTGTGTCGAAGACCTGCTGACATTCCTCTGACCATTGGAACTGACAATCTTTCTTTAAAATATTTTCCATGGGTGATGTTATCTATGAATAAACCTTTATGAACCTTCCGTAGTATTCAATATGTCCCAACACAGTGCGTATCTTTTAAACTGAAGTAGGAGGAGGTAGATCAACAATGATGACAATCTTGGAAGGATATACCGGCAACCCCTGCTTACACACAATGTTTCCTAACAACAATCCAAAGGGTGAAATAATATACACTTCTTCAGGTTCAGGGCAATCTAACATTTCCTTCACTTATCCAACATTAGTCTTAAACATTCAATATGATTTTTCAATAAGCTAAAAATAGTCCAATCGTCAAAATATGCTTCCAAAAATTTATGTAAAAATTCCTTGAATGCTTCGACCACCACCCTATAAAATATGTTTGGTGCATTATTCAGTCCAAAAGTAATCAAATCACTGTGTACTGGAAATAATCCCATTATATTGCAATTGTGGTCTTATGGCGATCTTCCTTAGCAATCCTGATCTGGTGATAACCTGAAAATCCATCTGTGAAGGAGTAAACTTCATGTCCTCCCACATTATCTAACACTTCATCAGTAAACGATGTAGGGAATGGATCATGTAATCATGCATCATTCAGCTTCCTTAAATCTACACAGATTCTGATCTCTTTTGTTTTCTTATCCTGGACCACCATAGGGCTAATCCATTCTGATTCTTCAACAGGTTCTATGATTCCTACTTCCAACATTCTGTCTAATTCAATCTTGACTTTCTTCTTATATTTTGGATTCATTCTATATTGTCTCTGCTTGACTAGCCTTGCATCTGGTTTCAAGGGGATCTTCATTTCTCTCATGGGCCCATTAATGCCATTCATGTCTGTGAACTTGGTTGGAAACAAGTCCTGATATTCATGCAGTAGTTATGTGATCTTATCAATAGTGGAATCATCCCAATAATCTCCAATGTTTGTGAGATTAGGTGTTTTCTCTATCCCAATATTAAACTTATTGATTTTGATTGTTTGTCCAATGAAGGGCATTTCAACCCTTGGTCCTTCTATGTCTCTTTTTCCTTCTATTTCTACGATGTTCACATTCCTGGGATCATCATCTTTATCAACATTGATATTGTAGCAACCTTGCAATTTTTGAAGAGGCACAGTCCATTCATCTTATTCTTGCTCCAAATGGAGGTTATGTGCCTCCTCAAAGACTTTATGTCTTACAACTTGTAAAGCCTGATCTATTATGGGGTACTAACTTTCAAATTAAAATGTAGCTACAAATATCTGAGTCATACCGTACCAATCGAAAGTGGTGAGGTGTTGTTTTGCTTGAATATACCAATTGATAGGCATTGTGTCCAAAGTGTTAATGAATTTATGCACCCACTTCTCCCGAGGAATGTTTCTCCGGGCCTCCTCACAACTTCACACATGGTCCTTCAGAAAAAATTGACCTGTGTATCGGACTTCACACCCTTCGACTTGTTCTGAAAAGTGCACTGTCATCAAAGTGTGACATTACATCCACTCCGTGATGTTCTTCTTGTGTGTTCCCAACCATCTTGTTGGAGGTTTTTTCAAGGCTTCATCCAGTGCCAAAATTCGTTGTTGTACTAGTACAATTTCTTCAAATTCTAACAATAATGTTTCTAAAAGATTTAAACCATCAAATGTGGGAAGATTTCTTACTTATGTGCCAATCCAACGAACTTCCCTAGTCAATATAGCACACCTCTACAAAAAAAATTCATACATTTTGTTCTACCAGTTATCCAATGCTTCTTTTGAATCTGATGAGCATGCATTGTCACTTCGCCAACTTAAGTTCCCATCTATTGTAGGATTAATGTAATCATGTTGCCTTGCTATCAATTTATATATATTCTCTAGTAAGAATGGTCTTCTTCTCTGATCGGTTCTATGTATCTACAACCTTCATCAGGATCAAGAGGTGTAATGACTTGAAGGCCATCACCTTCAAATTTCATTTGTATTTTATTTAAGTCAACCATAGTCGAATTTTTGAAATCCCAATCAATGCCCAAAAACGTAGGATAAGGAAAACTATCATCAACTATCTCAATTACTTCGAAGTCTACAAACATCCTTACCCCATCGAGGTCCACAGGGACATGCTCTAGTATTCCAAAGGGGATTATTTCTTTCTGGTTAGCCATCCTGATCCTGATAGTGGAGTAAATCAAATTAGGTTTTCCCATCAGTGCTGAGGTCTGCTTCATCATAACATTGAATTATGATCCAAAGTCGAGGACCACGTAATCTATGTCATAGTATCCAATCTGAGCATTAAGGTGTAGTTCCTTGTTTGTCCTTCTCTTTATGGATACTTGATGTACTGCTCTATTTAGAAGAGGATCTACCCTCCCTATCTCATATTGTTTGATCAAGTATTGTAATTCTTGCACAACTCTTTCATCCTTAATCAAATCAATGAACGTATATAAGAAACTGATGAGATTTCTTACCTCTTTTCCATATCCAAGCAAAATGGACTGATCGAATGCCAGGGGAATCTCACATTCTCTTAATTCTTTTTGTGTCTTTGATGAACAAGCCTATTCTCTTCCAAATTATCATATTTCCTCTTCAAACTTATGCTTTTCTTTCCTTGGATCAAACACTTGTGTCTTCTCTGTAGCGCTTCTGACCCTTAATCCCTCTGTAGTATTTTTTGGTATCACTATGTCTTCTCATGTAATATCACCTCCTCTAGTGACAAAAACAACTCTGGGATCCTGCCTGCGAGGTTTTGATGAGATTAGTTGTACTTGTTGGTTTCCTCCTCGTCTGTCCTGAAGTTTGGCTAACAACACAGGACAATGTTCAATGACATGTTCAAATGAGTTGCAGTAGCTGCAAGTGGTATAAGGTTTCTTACAGTCCCTTGCCAAGTGCCCTAGATGTGCACAGTTATAACGAATGATCTGACCTCGACCTCGACCCATGCCTCCTCCTCATCCTCTTCCTCTGAATCCACTACGAGGGTTGAAGTTTCCTCTTCCTGGGGAATTAAACTGCGTAGTATTCTCGTCATGCTGCATCTCTCCTTTAATTCTATATGTATCTCTTGACCTTTCATGCATGAGGTCATAAGCCCTACAGTCCTTCTCATCATGCCCCACATATTTACAGAATGTGCATTAAATATTGGTAGGGGTCTGGACATATTTTTGCATGTAATAACATTCACCGGGGCAATTTCTATTTCTACATACCTTGCACCAGGGTAGAGTAACCTGCTTCAAAGGGCTCATAGTTCTAGATGCTAAGTACTCATTAAAAAGGGGACAATGATCCTTGTCATGGCCCTCTTATTTTCATCTGATACACAAAATGTATTCTCTTTTATCTTTTCCCTTGTCTTTCTTCATATCTTAAACCTGCAAAGATAGGCTGGTCAGGTGACTCAAAATTTGACTCATACCTAAGCTGGATTCTCCCATAGGGGTTGATTCTAGCTTCATGGTGATCTCCAATGCCTCATCCTATGAAGCAACCTTTTGTTGCATCAGAGGAACTTTGATGTGTGGTAGGAGGGAAGCAATGAACCATTCCTTTTTTTTCTCATCTGGGATCTGAAAACTCAAACGGCTTGTCAAGGTCTTAAACCTATGATCAAACTCCCAAATAGGTTCAACTACTCTCTGCTTGATTTCTTTCAGTTCCGTAATTCACTTCAACTCTGACTTGGGTTTCTTGAATTATGAACTCAATTTAGTCATGATATCATTAAATTTTTTATGTTGTGCAACTCCTTCAACAAACTTCATCTACCAACTCAATGCGCAGTCTCTCAAGGTAGTAATAAAATGATCTCTCTTAACTTCTTTGTCACTAAATTTCTTGATACTCCATAAAGCTTTGCATAAGAACCAGTGTTGATCAAGATATCCATATCCATATCCTTTAAAGATAGGTAGACTCATTTCATCTACCATATATCTTCCTAGGGTGCTTGAGTGAGTATATGTTGAACTGCTGGTAATACTGCTCTGAGTGCTATGATAACTTTGGCTACTGTGGTTACTTAACGCTACTAAAATAATAGGAGGAATAATAGTACTTACTTCAACAGTCGGCGCAGTTCCTGAATTTTTTGATTCTTCTCGGAGAGGCTATTCATTCTTCTCTTCCCCTACCCTAGTGGACCCTAAATGTTCCTCTGTCAATAAATATTCTTCTTCTCCACTGTATAACCCTTCATCATGTGCTAGTGGTTCGTGGATCTACTCAAACAGGTTCACCATAGGAACCTCTCTGAAGGTTATCCCACTGTGCGTATGTCCAACCTCTCTGTCATTGTCGATGTCTGAGTTCTTGAACATTAGTTTTTTGATATGAACAACTATTGTATTCTCAATATTTCCTTCTCATGCAATAACATCTTGATCTTCAACTTCAAAAAGTGTAAAAAGTTTCCTCTAGGTCCCTTAAATAATTATCTCTCTTCTTGGCTATCTGACTCTACTCCGTCGATAGAAAACTCGGTAATATACCCTCCAATGGTCATATCAAACCAGTGATCTAATGCTCTTGACATGACGTTATCAAATCTCTTGACCTTCTTGATCAACATCGACGTCCAAACCATAGGTGGTCTAGATATGATCTCAAACTGGGTATCTGCTAATCTAGCTAACCACTCATATTTCTCTTTATGAATTCCTCCAAATAAAATCTTGTGTATATCAATAATGGTATACCTTCCCAACCAATCCTTTGTACTAAGGCTAGGGTTCTTATTTTGATCTTTGGTGAATTCCTTTTCTTGTTCTTCTATCCACTTTTGAATCTTTGACTTCGATGGAAACCACCTTGACATTCCCTCAATAAGATCTTGGTCCTGGCAATGAAACCATTTGTTGGGGCAGGGGCAGACCCAGGGTTCAACTCTAACAGCGCACCAATAATCCCTAACTACTGGCCCTTTCGGCAACACCTGTGGAGCAGATGCATTCTCACCTGAAGTATCAATAGGGGGTTGTAGGACACAAGTGTCTACAACCAGAGGAAATGCAAAGTCGAACCAAGGCAACAACACAAAGAGGTTTATCTATCCTTTATCTCACTTAAACCTACTTCGCAAGTTATATCTCAGATCTATCACAAAAATGCATCAACAATATAATAGAGGAAAAATAACACAGCATCGATCACACATAACAACAAGATATATGTGGTTCACCGTCTCTCTAGGGCTATGTCCACACAATTGTGTTTCTTGATATATTAGATGAAAACATACAGTTCTATCTACGCACTTATCTTGCATATCTCTCTCTCTTTATCTTGTTCTCTCCTCTCCTTGCGCACCTAGCTGCAAGGTTGATCTTCACACCCAGCTGAAGGTCTTACAATACAAAAGTATTCTCACAACACAATGGTTCTCTCATGCAATCAACAATAATCACTCTCTTAACCCACAATGACAAACCAATTATTGACCAACCCTATTGATTCTCCAAGACCTTTATTTATACATTACAATGCCTCTCAGACAAACTTAGATCAAAGTCTAAGTGTCAAAACGCTAACTTCCAAAACCCTAGGTAAACTTGACCCACTTTTTTAGGGCTTCGCCAGCCTGTCTTTCCTTCTTTCCCGCGAAGTGCTCCAAAGCATCCATTGGTGTCTCTTTCGGCTTGTTGAGTTGTCCACAATCCCTCTTCCTTGTTGATATGTCTTCCTCAATCTTCTCATCTAAGGGATCTTTTTCCCTTCCTTCTCTCCTTCTTTTGTACTTCTTTGATCACTTCGACCCGTTCTCAGTCAATGTGCTTTTCGTGCAGTTCATACTTCGCCTTTCTTCCTTAATATTCACTTTCTTCCATAACCAAGGGCCAACAAACAATGTCCAAAGACACAATAAGAAATAGATGACATGGCACATGTTCCCTATGCAAGTGTTGTTGGTATTCTGATGTATGTGATGGTTTTAACTCGATCATAAATTTCTCATGTAATGGAGTGTTGAAAAGATACATATTGATACTTAGGAAAGAGCATTGGACAATTTTCAACATAGTGTTTAGGTATTTGTGTGGCACAAAATATTATGCTATATGATACCAAGGGAAAACTTAAGCTAACAGTGAAGTAGATGTACATGGATTTTTCAACACTGACTGGGTGAGAGATCTGGATTGATGAACATCAACTAGTGGATATGTGTTCAAGATGTTTAGTGGAGAAATTAACTAGATGAGTAAGAAACAAGAATTTGTAGCCTTGTATATAACAAAATATGAATAAATATCACCCACTCATGCAAGAAAATAAAAACTATAGTTTCAACGACTATGTTCAAGGATCGAGTTTGATTAAAGGGATATCAAGATAAATTTCAACAGTCAAAGAACGATATTTCTAGAAAAAAACCTAGCTTATCAATATAGGATGAATCATATTGATGTACAATACCATTTAATAAGAGAAATGGTGGAAATAAAAAAGGTCATGTTTGATAAAGTAGATATGTGTTAGAAAAAATAATGTTGTGAAGTTATCCTGGTGTAGAGAAGCAATGGGCATTGCCTCCCTAGGTTTGTGAACAAAATTTCATGTTCTCTTGTTTCAACAAAGAATACAATAAGTGGGATAATGTTGGGTTGTTATAGTATTTGCAATGAAATTCGAGTCAATGTTCAAGTCGAAGGTTGAAGTGATCAACAAGAAATTTTAAAGGTCCTCCAACAAGAGGTTCTTAGGAGGTCAAGTGGGAAATGACTAAAGAGCGACTCGAGGTTGACTAGTAATCCCACTGGTATTCAATTGTAATAGAATCCTTAGGTTCTTGGGATTTGTAACCAATGATATACGTGGATATGTAACCATTTTTGGGTGCCATTATTTAGGCTTGTTTCTACTGTAAATCCTATAAATATGGTGTATTTTAATACTATAAAATCTAATTGTAAATCGTTAGATCAATATTTTCATGTTGTTGGTCATGTAGATGTAAGACAAATTGGCTACAAGGTTGTCCTTATGTAAAGGAAGAGATTATGATGGAGATTTTTTATTAGGTGTATACAAAGGTTATTCATGTAACTCTTTATTCTTCCTGAATAAGACAACAAGAGAGCAAGATGCTCAAGGAAAGTGGGTTTTCCCGAGTTGGGTTTTTAGGGTAAAATATCTATGCACGATGTGATTTATTTGTCATTTATTTTTCTTCTTTAATTATGTATTTTTATTTCCTATTAGGTTTAGTGTGGAAGTATATTTCCTAACAGTTACTTGTGCCCAATGATTCCAAACCAAAATAAATATGGGAAGTAAAATTCACAATGATTAGAGGCACTATAAAAGGGTGTTTGAGATCCTCCACAATTCAACCAATATGAAATTAATATGTAGCTTAATCTAGTTGGAATTATTTGAATAATTAATGTTAATTAATAATCCAAAAAATTAATAGATCAATTTAGTGCTATAACATATGACGTCATAGGCTTTCACAAGACAAGGAAAGTGGAAAAATAAGGCTTTCTTCACCATTCAAATGAGTGTACCAAATATCATAAAATAATAATAAGAAATGTAGTTGAGCACCATCAAACACACCAATTTGGTTTAGTTCCAAATATTTGTAGCCATAACCATACTAGACAAGCACAAAGAGAAGGACATTTAGTGCCAAGAAACTAAATACTCCATGGACAAATCAAAATTTTACTCTGGAGAACCAAATGGGAAAACCGACATTAATTGGGATTTATTATTGATGAGGGGATTATTACAAGGGTGAGCATGCACTCTCAAATAAGAGTTTGAGAATTCTTACTTGCTAGCATCCTTTTGAAAATGCCTTTGTCTCATGGACAATCCTCTGCTCATGCATGGATAGGATCAATGGATTATTTATCCTCCAATATTCAAGTGGATTGCCTTTTCGATCTATGTTCTTCTACTACTTCCTCCAATATTATTTATCCTCCAATGTTCTTCTTCTTCGTTGGATTATTTTAATTAAGAAAGCATTCTATTTAATATATTTTCCCTAGAATTCCAATTGTTAAGGAAATATGTTTCACCTTCTTGATGTGTTTTGGCCTTTTTTCTTCAAGTTGGTTTTTTATTGTAAACTTTCTAATTTTATTTTACAAAGTTTGGATGAAGAAATATTTTAAATCCATTTTGGATCAGTAAACCCCTGAGATTTTTTTCTTAGACTAAGAAATTATGAATTTTGATTTTGAAAGTGTAAATATATTGAACATTTTATTTGTGTATATCAATGCATGATATGATTATGGAAGACATTGTTGAATATATCAATACTGAAGATATGCAACAAAATAATTAAAGCAAGTGATGTGTTAGATGATCCAAAATAAAAATATCATAGTTTAAAAGTTAGAATAGAATGATTATTAATTTAGAATATTAAATTAATAATCTAGAATATTTGATTAATAAACGGAGACATTTAGAAATAGAATATTGTTGTAAAAGATATGACTCTAGAAAGGTGCCGTATCTTAGGCTCTAAATTAGGAGTATAGTTCGAAGATTGTTTAGATATAATTTATTGTAAATGGACACTTGTTTATTTAATAAGTGATTCATAACTAGATTTAGTTATAACATTTAGCTTATATATACCTCATTGCAAGAGTGTTGAGGTGTTTGGGTGTAAACTCTTGCAAATTCTCATATGTAATTTCTTTTCCTATTTAATAAAAGTGTGTGTCTGAGGACACTTCTGTCATTATTGTGCTATCAGAGCTCTAGTAATGCAGCTGAAATGAAGAGAAGATTAGTTGATCAGAGGAATATATTCCATCTCTAGAGGCCAAGGAAAAATATGGGCGTATTCCATCAGTAAATTGGTGAGTTATTGTTCATTTGTTTTAAAAGGGAAAATATTTTTTTTTGTTTCTGCAATTATTTCATCACTTACCAACCTGTATCACCTCTCCAAAGTATTCCACTTCAAGAACTGATAAACACAGGTAACAAATTTATTCTTGTTGTTCACCTTCTGTTGAGAAGTCAATTGGCTCAGATTGTTAATTATGCCATAGTAATTCAGAAAATTATGATTGCTCTCCAGAGGATTTGCATCTCTTACACTTGTAAACTTTGAAGGGTTAGATTAATTTCCATTTCTGCTACGATAAGTTGTCTGTGGAATAAGAATACAAATGTTGTAAAGAACCTCCCTTGATTTCATTTTTTTCATTCAGCGTGTGGATAATTGTTAGTCTGTTGTATTTAGAGTCACTATCTATAGTATAGATCATAGTTAAAACTCAAAAATTTTCCTGTATTATGTATTACATTACATACTCCATTAGTAAATTAGAGAAACGAGTTGTTTTATTTGAATCCCAGACAACCTACAATTGAATCAGAGACTCCCAGAAATCATTTTTCATCAAGTATTGTGAAACATAATTTTTTCTCTAGCTTGGAGCAAATGTATTGTGACAGGTGAACAATTCGCAAATAGTTGGCAGTTACAATTTTTGCGAGTATCAATCTCTATGTGTGAAGGTGTAATAAAATTAAATGAATGTATAAATTCTTGTGGAAAGGCGTGTGGAAAGGTGGCCTTTCCATATATGTGTCATGATAAGAGAATTCTTCAACTTTTTGTTTGATGTAGCCCATTCTTCAAGTCAGATATTTTATGGCATGTAGTGCGCTACTAACCATGGAGGAGGCAAATCATGTTGATGGTTGTGTATGCAGATCGTTGGTCTTTATTCATCATGTGAATTCTCATAAGTTTTTCAAGGTGGTTCCTGTAAGATGATCCTTAATTATTCCAAGATTTTTAGTATCTGGTTCTAATTTTGAATCAACAGTTGTTTTCACTTTTGCATCTAACTCATCGAGATCCTCTTCTGCAATTCAACGAATCATATCTAAAGCCTTACGACTTAGTTTCTTCTTTATTTTCTTCAAACTGTTGTGTTGTTGAAGCATTTCTCGTAATACATTGCATTATTTATCTGCAAACACAATCTTGGGGTGAACATTGGGAGCCATCACAGAGATGAAATTCCACGACGAGATATTACGAGCAAAGAGGAGGTTTCTACAACATTGGTTAAAAATTTTGTTTTGTAACTCAAAGTAATTTTACTTTGAGGAAGGGTGAATTTCTTTTTTTTTTAATTTGCAAGAGCATTGTAAGGAGTAAAATTTTGAAAGTTACTTGGAATTTGACTAGAGCCAGTGCCAAGCTCAGTCATTTTTTTCATGTTTCAACGACTATATGAGGGTCAAGGCCAAGCCCCAATAGATTGTTTTTTTTTTCGTGTGATGCGTCTGGTGTGTTTCTCATCTTGATATCTTTTGCTTGATTATTTTTTGGTGTGAATATTCACCACTACAATGTCAAAGTTAATTAATTTGTTCTCTGACTCCGATAAACTTGAAGGCACAAAATCATACACGACATGGAAACGTATCATGAAATGAATCCCCTGAATCTACTACCCAAGACTCATAAATATTATCTACAGAAAGAATCAATTCATCTTGTAACACATCACCTGTTACATCTTCTTCTCGATTTCTCTCCTTTAGTCCATATCTTTGTTTCTTTAGAGCTCTACAGTCTTTCTTCAGATGTCCTTTCTTCCAACAATTCCAGCACTCTATCTTTCCAAGTCTGGATTTGGATCTACCCTTCCTAGAATTCCCATGGTTCCCTGGGCCCTTTCCTCTATCCTTTTGTCTTCCCCTTCTCTCCATGTTCAACGCATTACCTGATGTCTCACTTGTTCTTTTTCATCGCATTTCCTCACTAAGGATAACACCAACAACATCATCAAATTTTAAAGTATTTGAACCAGAGACAGAGTTACTTATGGCCATGGCCAATCCATTCCAACTTTCTGGCAATGAGCACAAGATTAGAAGAGCCCTGACCTCATCATCAAAGTCCACTTTTACATAACTTAGTTTATTAGTAACCGTATTAAAATCATTTAAATGATCTACAACAGACCCACCTTCTGACATATTCATATTAAATAATCTCTTCATCAAAAATACCTTATTGGACATTGAGGGTTTTTCATACAATTTAGCCAATGCGTCCATAAAATCCTTCGTTGTCTTTTCTTTCAAAATATTGAAAGCCACTGACGCTGCCAGGCTCAGCCATATCGTTTTCTTCAATAATGACATATGGGAAAAAAATGAAGGAGGTTATTGTATATGAGCATGTTCTGGACAAAAACCTCTTTCATTTTCTTCAATTTTGTCTCCATCCCACCGAACCATCTCCCGCAGAAAGAGGACTGAAACAGAAAGAACCAAAAATCTGAAAAATGAGGCTGAAATATATCTTTGATTCTCACCGATGGTGGCACCTGTGAAAACGATGACAGACGATTTTTTCCTTCATCTCGTCACAGAGAAAAACCTCTCTCTTTTTTTCAAAATTCATTTTCGTTCACCCGGAATCCGCTTCGGAAGATGACTGGTCAAAACTGGAAAAATGGTGCTTTTGAGGTTTTGGATGGGCAATTTTGCATGGGGCTAGGTGGTATTCTGGACCCCTCCTGAGGTGGTAAGTGGTATTAGGAGGGGGTGGTCCGAAATCACCTAGAGGTGACAAGTGTCCCTCCCAATACCACTTTTCGAACCACCCCTCTGTTAAAGTTTGAAAAGCATGGGGGGGGATCCAAAAATTTTTATGTTCATGGATTTGTTTTATTTGGGGATATGTGCGTGAATTTGTAGGAGTTAATGTTTTTTTTTATTAATGTTTTATTTGTTTTTTGTTTTTATTTATTTTTTTATGTTTTGTTTTAATATTTTTATTATGTTTTTTATTATTTGATTAATGTCAATTCTAATAAATTAACCTAAACACTAATTTAATTTAAACTAAGTTAATTACTAATTACTAATTAATTAATAATTAATCTAATCATTATTTTATTTTAAATTATCCTATTAAAACAACTTTATGAGGCTAACAAGCATTAGAAAATGCCACTAACCCTTTAATATTATTTGTTTATTATCCTAAGTTTGTTTATTCATGCAAGGATGAGTGGCAGGCGAGTTGTGGTCAACAAGACAAATGAGCAAGCTAGTGAGGGTGCATAGGTGGATGAAGGATGAAATAGAGTGATGAAGGATCAGTAGAAACAAATGGAGGGGAAAAAGGGGTCAATCGAGCCAGAAGTCTTCATCATGGGGGAATTCCAAATCAGCAGTCAAAGAATCAAGTTACCTATAATTATAGGATCCCAACATAGGCTCCACCTAGGGATGGAAGCTCTTTTAGGAGGTGTCAAGAACCATTGAACTCTAAACATGCAGAATGGTGCTTTATTCATTGGGCCGATCCTAAAATTATTCTGCATCTAGTACTTGTTTTGATCTCTCAACTAAAACCAAATCTAAATGAACATTGCTAAAAAAGAGATGCTTAGAATGCTGAGTATATTCACATTCTCCTACCTACCCTATACTGCTAAAAATCATGGTAAGTCAAATAATACAAAAATGCCAATGAATCCAATCAAGTAGTTGTTGAGAGCAGTGGACTTCTTGACTACTTGTTAGCACAGTCAAAAAGGCAACTTGACCTTTTGTCCATAGATTCAAAACTGCAAAGTGTAGTGGCCATTGCTGAAATCATGATTGATCTTTACAATAGAGACCTCGACAATCCTAAAGAACCAAAGTAATTCCAGAGATAGATTGGGGCTCTCAAGTGAAAAATTTCTCCATATAGGTGACTATAGGATCAAGGTATAACTGACCTGTTCCTTGATATTCAAACATAACCAACTCAACTTCATGATTTGATGTTATAGTTGTGCTATTTGCATCTTCATGCACTTCCTGACATGGCTGCAAATTTTCTGATGGGATTTGAAATGATACTTATGTTGAACACACCCATGTAGCTGACTGTCTGATCATATCCATATCATAATAATTTTTGAAATTGTTGGGGGTAAATGAAAACTGACCTTGAAAACACAATCTATCTAGCATATTACCTATAGGGTCATAAAATATTTTAGATGACTGTGGAATGTGTTCTACTGGTATTTCATGGCTTACACTGTGATCCTCAACCAAAATATGACCAAGGTTCCCTCTCAAGATTTGAAAATAATTAAAGCATAAAGCAGTGAATCAAAATGGATCAGCTCATCTCCTGTCTCAGGCTTTGGGGTTTCATCTGAGATTTGGCCTTCAAAAAGATTCAGGGGATGTACCTCTATATCATCTTCCGTACCATCCTTTTTCTCCTCAAATGATGCAATAGAACATTCCTCTTTCTTACTATTTTCAATCTTCTTGTAATGTTTTCTCAGGAGTGAGGCAAAACATAGGGACAGACAATTTGTATTTTCTTGCAAATTTTCTGCACTTTCCTCCTTCAAAATTTGAAATGAATTCTAATCTAATGGTACAGAGTTACATTCCAGTGTTTTGAATTCTGTTTCGAGCTCTGGACTTCCATCTGGACTTTGAAAATCAGATAAACTTGGATATTGTAATACTGGATCTGAAGTAACCTCTTTCTCCACACTAACACCCTTCACTATCTCATCAAAATATTTACCTTCTTTGATATTTATCACTTGTTCATAAATTTCCTACAAAAATTTAAAAGAAGAGAAGCACAAGGGTAAAGTCTATCCACTTACCCCAAGATTTTCTTCACTTTTGTCATTGTTGTCATAATTTCCATGTACAAATTGATCGTCCTCTTGGGATTGCAAATGATCTTCTTCCTCCCAATCATATGTGGTTTCTTTCTTTGAAAAATCCAATGTGGTATAATCATCATCGTACCAATCAAGATTGGGTGGATCATCCATGGATGAAATTCCATTGAACATGCATATCATATCAGGAGAATCTTCCTCCATCTTCTGATTTTGAACTTCATCTTCAACTGTATTGTGAATTGAATACATGGAAGAATCATTATCCAAACCATGGCACCAAGGGTGAGCTGCAAAATGTTTGGGAACGATGACCTTTTCTTTCTTTGAAATCAATGGAACATGATGTCTTTGAACATCAATTTACCCTTTGTTACTAATTTTCTGCATCATCTCTTTTATAGTGTTGTCCAAGGCGTCTAGCTTCACTTCTGAAGGTGTCATCCGCTTCTTTTTAACTCTAGCCTTTTCCTCTGCTCTTAGCTTGGACCTTTTTTAATTAATTATTATATGTTTTATAATTTTTCGTTTGTTTGTATAATTTGTAATTTTATTTTTCTTTAATATTTTTATTATGTTTTTTATTATTTGATTAATGTCAATTCTAATAAATTAACTTAAACACTAATTTAATTTAAACTAAGTTTTTTACTAATTAATAATTAATCTAATCATTATTTTATTTTAGATTATCCTATTAAAACAACGCTATCAGGCTAACAAGCATTAGAAAATGCCACTAACCCTTTAATATTATTCGTTTATTATCCTAAGTTTGCTTATTCATGTAGGGACGAGTGGTAGGCAAGTTGTGGTCAATGAGACAAATGGGAAAGGGAGTGAGGGTGTAGAGGTGGATGAAGGATGCAATAGGGTGATGAAGGATCAGGTGAAACGGATGGAGGGGAAAAAGGGATCGACCGAGCCTGAAGTCTTCATCATGGGGGAAATACCAAATCAGCAGTCGAAGAATCAAGTTACCTATAATTATAGGACCCCAACATAGGCTCCACCTAGGGATGGAAGCTCTTTCAGGAGGTTTCAAGAACCATTGAACTCTGAACATGCAGATCAGTGCTTTATTCATTGGGCCAATCCCAAAATTATTCTGCATCTAGTACCTATTTTGATCTCTCAACTGAAACCAAATCAAAATGAACACTGCTAAAAAAAAGATTCTCGGAATGATGAGCATATTCACATTCTCCTACCTACCGTATACTGTTGAAAATCATGCTAAATCAAATAATAATAAAAATTCCAATGAAGCCAATCAAGTAGTTGCTGAGACCAATGGACTTCTTGACTACTTGTTAGCACAGTCAAAAAGGAAACTTGATCTTTTGTCCATAGATTCAAAACTGCAAAGTGTAGTGGCCACTGTTGAAAACATGATTGATCTTTACAATAGAGACCTCGACAATCCTGAAGAACCAAAGTAATGCCAAAGATATATTGGGGCTCTCCAGTGAAAAAATTCTCCATATAGTTGACTATAGGATCAAGGTAGAACTAACCTGTTCCTTGATATTCAAACTTAATGAACTCAACTTCATGATTTGATGCTATAGTTGTGTTATTTGCATCTTCATGCACTTCTTGACATGGCTGCAAATTTTCTGATGGGTTTTGAAATGATAATTCTATTGAACACACCCCTGTAGCTAACTGTCTGATCATATCCATATCATAACAATTTTTGAAATCGTTGGGGGTAAATAAAAACTGACTTTGAAAACATAATCTATCCAACATATTAGCTATAGGGTCATAAAATATTTTAGATGACTATGGAATGTGTTATGTTGGTATTTCAAGGCTTACACTATCATCCTCAACCAAAATATGACCAAGATTCCCTCTCAAAATTTGAAAAGAAATAAACCATAAAGGCAGTGAATCAAAATGGATCAGCTCATCTCCTACCTCAGGCTTCAGGGTTTCATCTGAGATTTGGCCTTCAAAACGATTTGGGGGTTGTACTTCTGGATCATATTCCATACCATCCTTGTTATCCTCAACTTATGCATTAGAGCATTCCTCTTTCTCATTGTTTGCAATATGCTTGTAATGTTTTCTTAGGAGTGAGGCAAAACATAGGGGTAGGCAGTTTGCATTTTCTTGCAAATTTTCTGCACTTTCCTCCTTCAAAATTTGAAATGAATTATAATCTAATGGTATTGAGTTACATTCCAGTGTTTCAAATTCTGTTTCGAGCTCTAGACTTTCATCTGGACTTTGAAAATCAAATAAACTTGGATATTGTAATCCTGGATCTGAAATAACCTCTCTCTCCACATTAACACCCTTCACCATCTCATCAAAAGATTTACCTTCTTTGATATTTATCACTTGTTCATAAATTTCCTTCAAAAATTTAAAAGAAGAGAAGCACAAGGGTAAAGCCTGTCCACTTACACCGAGATTTTCTGCACTTTGGTCATTACTATCATAATTTCCATGTACAGATTGATCATCCTACTGGGATTGTAAATGATCTTCTTCCTCCCAATCATATGTGGTTTCTTTCTTTGAAAAATCCAATGAGGTATAACCATCATCGTACCAATCAAGCTTGGGTGGATCATCCATGGATGAAATTCCATTGAACATGCATACCATATCAGGAGAATCTTCCTTCATCTTCTGATTTTGAACTTCATCTTCAATTGTATTGTGAATTGAATACATGAAAGAATCATTATCCAAACCATGGTACCAAGGGTGAGATGCAAAATGTTTGGGAACAATGACCTTTTCTTTATCTGAAATCAATGGAACATGATGTCTTTGAACATCAATTTCCCCTTTGTTACTAATTTTATGCATCATCTCTTTTACAGTTTTGGCCAGGACATCTAGTTTCAATTCTAAACATGTCGTCCGCTTCTTTTCAATTCTGGCCTTTTCCTTTGCTCTTAGCTTGGACCTTTTTTGCACAAAATTAGCTTCTACGTCAACTGCAATCTTTTGCATTTCTTCAAGGGTTGCAGTGTTTCGTTCTCTTAATTGGAATGTCATTTCTGGGTCAAAGGCATCTGGGTAATGCAATTGAGCTAAACCAGTAGGTGGCGTTACATCCAAAGGTATTGAATGGTACACCTTATTGAACCTGGTTGAGAAATGTTGTACCATCTCCCCTGGCTTTCTTTTCAAGTGGTCATACTCTTCTAGGATGAGGAAAACATTTCCCATGATCACCCATAGATCTAAGTGTTACAAGGGAAAAACTCTCTATGGCCAAGGGTAAACCACAACATATAGGTATGACTGCAAAAATCAACTCAATTCCAACATGTGCTATATAAACTAATGTGCAATACGAGGAATAAGCCTACCTCGATCCAATTGTTTGATGTAATTCCACCATTGAGCACTTTGACCCAAATATTTACACCTAGAAGAAGTTCTCAACAAACAAGAAATGAAAGTATATAGTGACAATATATAAAATGAGTTAGCACATCAGATAGCACAATCCATTAATAAACATTGCAATCATTCCCATGGATAATAATTATATATTTGCAAGATATTGATAGGACAAGAAAGGAGTATTTCTATCAATAATTGATCAACAAAAGTATCAACATTACAGACTTTTGTGTCGGCATGGTTCGAAACCAAGAAACCAAGTTCCTTCCAACTGGGTCCCCACCACTTCAATCCTCCACCAAAGGCAAGCTCATAACAAAGAGGTAATGAGATCCTCTCAATAATAAGGAAAGAGCTTCGGGGCTAAACACTGTGTTCATACTTGAGGAAAAAACGGATGCAAACTCAATACGAAGTAATTTCTCCAGAGTAACTTTGCTCTCAACGTTGAATGCTTTCTCCTCCTTTTTCCATAGCTCAAAATTGTGCTCTTATAGCCTCCAGAATGCAAATGAAGGGCTAAGTCGAAATGTTTCTAGTATATGGAAGGCCAAAGATCAAAGATATTTTTTCATGACATGGAAACTCGACCTCATTTTGTATTTTCTGGCACAAATCTCGATATACGCAAGTTGTAGTGGAGAAGCAAGTGTATACACATCTTGCAAAGCAGTTAGGGAGCGTATATGGAGAAAAATATATATTTTTGGCTCTGGATTTATCAAAAGGGGGTTGATAAGTCTGCATAAGGAAATGGAAAAAGGCCCTCTGTGCAAGATATCATTGGTTAGGAAAATCTTGCTATAACATATACCCCCTAGTGTGTGAGATCATAGGAGTATCTGCGATGGCCGAAATACATTATAAATAACCCAGAAGTGGAGTGGTAGAGAACTAGTTGGACGAACTCAATTGCTCATTACATTATGTACTAACTTTGCATACATGGCTGCCAAGAATACAATGTAGATCCATGTGGAAAATATACCAACAAGTGTTCATGGCCATGAGTAGGAAAGTATAAATGAAGTTACATGCCAATAGATGTCAAGGCCTAGTGAAACCAGTCTCAAAATCAATTTGAAGATATATGTATACCATGGAGTACAATCTAATCTCCCATGATCATTGAATTCAAATAGGTACTGGTCCAATGAAATGGAAGCAACAGCTTAGGAAAGTTGTGTCCACAAAGTGATGTCTTCAAGTCTTCAATACAATCCTCCAATGGTGAAAGTCTACATCATGTGAATAAATGAGTTGAGGTCGAGCAC
Source organism: Picea glauca (assembly GCA_000966675.3). Classification (NCBI taxonomy): domain Eukaryota; kingdom Viridiplantae; phylum Streptophyta; class Pinopsida; order Pinales; family Pinaceae; genus Picea; species Picea glauca. The sequence goes on from JZKD02S1724602.1 coordinate 232,445, forward strand.
GATGAGACATCGTTTGATTACTGGTCATTGAGGTATATCGTTAACAAACATGAGACATCTTACCAATGATGAAAGTAGGTATCAAGGCACCGAGTACATCTCTACAAATGTGAATAAAGGAACTGGTGTCGAACACTTGAGAGATCCATTGATCAGAGACATTGATGTATTCCCATCTATCAATGGCAAGAGAGCCTACCACTAATGACTACAAGCCTCAAGGTACTCATAAAACTCTAGGTCTCATACCTAGAATACATGAGCTGAAGTCGATGGAAAGAGACCCACTGAAAGGAGAGAATTAAGGCATCTCTCATCAATCAGCATGAGGAACAAAGAAGGAGCTTCATGATTTGATGGAGATAGGATTAAGAACATGTTCATGAACCAACAACCTTGTGTGTCTTTCACGTGTGCCAAATGCAAGCGGTACACAAAAAATACCCTCTGAATAGCATCCAATGATGAAAACTGCTGACAAAGGCAAGGAAACCACCAATAAGGCTAATGGCATCCAAGACACTACATGAATCCCAAAGTGTGAATAGATGTCTTGCCGTCAAGCACAAGGGAAACCACCCTTTCAACGGCCCATGATGAAATGTTGATTGTTGGTTTCAAGGTGACCTACCAATGATGAAAGTAGGGCCAGGGTGCATCATAAGACCAAAGTATCATGTGATTATGAGACAAAGTGAGGGTATGGCCGACATGCAAAGTCAAGATTTTTGAGGAGTGGCTGACACAAGTTGATAGAATTCCTTTGAACAAGAGCATGAGACATATGGTGGACTATGAAAGCATAGCTTAATGATGTGACAGCTAGATGCATGAGGCATCCATAATGTTCTCTATAGTGAATATAAGATTAACCAGTCGATAGAGAAAATTATGTAACAAGATCATCTTCCTAAGGCCATGTTGAGCCCAAAATTATGATAATGCAAGTACTCAATAACTTTTTTCTCTGTTCAAAGGCGACACAACTGCTACCAATTACAATATAGTACTCCCCTCTCGCCCGTCATTTTTTGTTTTTTCATAACAAGTGAATTCTATGATAAAGAGGAGGGAACGAGTGTCGCAAGTAAGCAAAACTAGTTCCAACAGTGGAATGTACCTATGCTCAATGCAAGAAAATGCATGCGAGAGATGGACACTCAAGGTGATGTTCCTTCCAGGGTATAGGGTGTCAAATTACGAAGGATATAAAGAAGGCTCTTCTTGGTTGAGGATGCAAACTGCTTGGGCCATAGTTTATAATGCAAAGTGAGAACCGGCTAAAGGTTCAATACTGCAAGCAAGGGCATGATATGCAATCACAATTTAACGCCAAAAATGTCATTTTTATATATTTTAGTCTACTTGGTGTGAAAAAGGGGTAAACTTGTGCCAAATAGATCTCTTTTCAAATCCAATTTAGGAGTGTGAAAAAGACAAGCTCACTTGGCAATCTTTTCCATTTTTGATAGCGAGTCAAAAAAGAGATTAACTAAGACTTATGATCTTTTAAATCCAATTTTAACAAGTGTGAAAGGGACAAATCACTCGACGATATTTTCAATTTTTAATAACGAGTCAGAAAATATCTTAACTAAGACTTGTGATCTTTCAAATCCAATTTTAATGAGTGTGAAAGGGACAAATCACTTGACGATCTTTTCAGTTTTTGGACGAGTCGGAAAAGAGCTTAATTGAGACTCGTTAGGAAGATTCTAGGTGGTAAGCCATGGGGGAGGCCAAGGCTCCCATGCGGACCTCTTGTGTAATGTCAGTATAATATTTAGAATCGATACACGCTTGGGAAGACCCAAATCTCTCCAAGTCAAGGAGGACAAAGTGCTAACAAAGGTTATCGTCTTTGTGATATATAGGATAATGTCTCTTCCTCGAAAAGACATATATGAAGGCATTGGATACCCCACAAGACCATCCCAATCAAATGGAACCTCGTCAAGACTTGGAGGGAGAGAACTTGTGAAGAGTAAAACTCTCTCTTGTTCAGAGGGTGAAGTAATAGAACTACTAAGGACATGGCATAGAAGGTATAGAACCAGAACCAAAGAGAGGGATCGACCAAAAATTGCATTGGCATGACCGCTTTCTTAGACTTATCACTCTCCAAGAGAAGAGTGGGGTCGATCAAATATTGCATCGATACGACCACTTCGTCAACCATTGTTTGAATAGGATGCGAGACAACAAGGTCAAGAGGTGTATCACCCCCCAAAATAGGAGTGTTGTCGGTCGAAGATTGCATCGACACGATCATTGGTTGAACAAGATGTGAGACAACAAGGTCAAGAGATGCATCACCCCCGAACATAGAAGAGGTGTCGATCAAATATTCCATCAACACAACCACAGGTTGAACGAGATATGAGACAACAAGGTCAAAGGACACATCAACACCTAAAGGAAAATAGGTGTCAGCCGAAGATTGCATCGGCATCATTGTTGTATCAACCAAGGAAGGAATGGAGTGTTTTGAAACCATAGATGCCTCAGAACTCGAAGGGCCCTTAGGTGAGCCCCATGCTTCTGGTATCCCAGTAGTAACAGGACATAAATGAGTAAGGAAATTTCCTTCGCAAGTCTTGCAAAGGAATCTAGGCTTATGTATGAGATGTCTAGGCTTCTCAATCATATGAATTCCCCCAGCATGACTTGCAGTTTTTGGTGACATGCTCCCAACATGACTTCCAAAGGCTAGTAGAAAATCTCCAACATGACTACCAAAGGTTGGTGATGGATCCCCAACATGACTAGCAGAGGTTGGTGATGAATCCCCAACATGACTAGCAGAGGTTGGTGATGAATGTGTAGTGTGACTAGAAGTGACCAGACATGTGCCCCCAACATGACTTGCAGCAGCTGGTTGCAAGTCTTCAACATGAATCGCAGAGGTTGTCGACCAATATCCAACATGACTAGTAGAGGTTGGTGATATAACGCCAATATGACACGCAGTGACTGGACTTGTGCCCCCAGCATGACTTGCAGCGGTTGGTTGCAAGTCTTCAACATGACTCGTAGAGGTTGTCGACCAATCTCCAACATGACTAGCAAAGTTTGGTGATATAACGCTAATATGACATGCAATGACTGGACTTGTGCCCCCAGCATGACTTGCAGTGGTTGGTTGCAGGTCTTCAACATGACTCGCAGATGTTGTCTACCAATCTCCAACATGACTAGCAAAGGTTGGTGATATAATGTCAGTATGACATGCAATGACTGGAATTGTGGTGGTAGTGAATTGCGGCATTTGAGTCCAAGGTGCATGGAAAGATTGGTTCTGAGAAATTGTAGGCTAGGAAGGATCCTTGTTTACACCCTATCCCTATCCGACAGAACAATATCCTCCTCCATGCAGATTCATAAAGAGGTGTAAGGGAATCAACACTGAGGAAGCCGCTTGCGAAGAGAAAGTGACATGATAAGGGTTACTCACATGAGGATATATGTTTCCCCCAAGCGAAGGAACTTTGTGAGGGGGATTTCCCATACTATAAAAATAACTCCCCCCGGATAAAACAACAGAGGACAGACGGAGGTCTGCCATGGGAAAAGTGTTCGTAGGAACTGGCATAGAGGAAGAAGGATAAGTGGATGGAGTGTGATAAGTAGAATGATTGCTTAATTGGGAACTTACTTCTCTCATAGTGGATTCATAGGAAGGAATATTCCAACCTCCTACCATAAGAGGTGTTTGAAGGATATGACTCCAACCAAATGGAGAGGGATAAGAAGGAGGCATCATGCCCCCAGACCCAAAACTTGTATTTGAATAAGGAGGCAATATAGAAGATGTTAAGTGTGAAGACATATCAAACATACCATCAGAAAAATGATTAGATACCCAAGGCGTTGACTGAGTATTATAATTCTGCATACCATAATGAGAAGCGGAACGATCCATCCCCATGAAATTAGTGGACATCATGGGGGGGTAGGAGTAAATGAGGGAGAAAAAGGAACTCCACTATCCATGATAAATAGAACTAAGTATAAACTCTTAAGGCCGATGAGTAGTCAAAGAGTACTCCAAAAGTCAAATGGCCAATATGCATGCAAACGGGCTAAAGTGGCCTCCCTTGCTAAAGAAGGTATGTCTTGTCCAAGAGGGACCTGAGACTCCACGCTAAAGTTTGGAGGTAACCGAATCAGTTATAAGGGCCCTCGTAGGCTTAACAACCAGTCGGTTAGATTCCCTCTGAGAGGTAATCTTCCATAAAGGTTGTGTGTTGTCCGACCCCTATCTAACTCAGGATACAAGTAGAATAACAGTTGCAAGTAACCTATGAGAAACCTAAGTCAAGTAACTAATCAACCACTATATAACCGATGCACAAGAGAATAGTAGTAAGTCTGGATTACCATATGGGAAGGGTAGCAAATCTCGAAACCTTGAAAGTACTGCCTCTCATAGAGGTATGGATACTAGAAAAATCCCCAAATATGAATAAATCCACAGAAATATATCAGATGCTAGGTGAGTATCCAGAGGTTATCCCTTCAACAAACTTCATGCAACCTCATGCTTAACTCTGGTGTGAGCAGAGCCTCCTGATATTACCAATTATACAATTTATTTCTCAACTCCTTGTCTTAGACACATATGTTGATTTAATCGCCTTGGAGAAGTTTACTCACAAAATCCTATTCCAAGGCACTAAATCCTAGGCTAGTTTGTGCACCCTAAACAATAAATTTGTTACTAATCAATTTTAGTTTAAAGCGTAAATTTTATTGGTTGTGATTACTCAAAAAGGTATGGAAATGAAACTCATGGTGTTATGAATCTGCATAAAAATAAAAATAGATATAATGCAAAGCCTAACTTTAACTTTTCAGTGAATGATATGCTAAATAAAAACAGTGCAATCTTCAATTTTAACTTTGCAAATCAAAAGTAAAATGCAATCTTTCGCTAAATGTGCTAAGCTAATGATAAAGGTTCCAAGACAAAAATACCAACCAATGCAAAATACCTATTTTTTTGTATTTTCAATGTATTAAAAATAAAATGCATGGACTGATAAGCGACTTGATTGTGTATAAAAGAAATCACTTGAGAATAATATCAAGCAGCTAAGAAGACAACCTAACTACCAAGGACAAATCAAAAACGGAAAACAAAGAGAAAGACGTTGCCCAAAAACTAAACTCCAAACAGGTTTTTTGTCATCCCAGATAATATCAATAGACACCATGTTATCGGATAAATCGGTAGGTGCAGAAACTAACTTATCTCCCTAGATCACCTACATCCAGAACAAAACACACCAGAACATGACGCTTTCCTTAAGTTTTAGATATTGAATTTACTAAATAAAGAGAGATAGGTGACATACCATTTAAACGCCACTTCCTCTCGCCATCGCCATCCTAGATCCATTCCAACACTCATACAATGATGATCCTACAAAAGAACACAACCAACCAAAGTGATATTAATAGCATAAACTCAATATAAACCTATGTATGTGATCAAGGAATCATAGAATAAAACACAACAAGCTTTATAGGAAAGAATCATATTGTTGTATCATATTAAATGTGAAAGAGAGATTACAACCATGGCCTTGATGTCGTAATGTCCCTTCCAACTGTCCTTTGTTCCCCACACACTTCCACTCCAAGAATTCTTAGAGCATAGATCTGATGATATTCACAATCTATCTTGACACAATGGATCATCTAGCCAAGCTAACAATCTCCAAAGCTCAATCCAATCCAAGCTAATCCCAAAATCAAAAGCTAACTTTCTCCATGAGAGCTCCTCTCATTTTATAATTTGAATAGGATAAGGTGAGGAGGTTAGGCTGATCCAACTAAATCATGAAAGCGAGTAAGATCCAAACCATTTGGATTCCACCTCACCATGGAAGTTTCTCCTTCTAGAAGCATCGAGAATATGCTCATTTTTTACACATATGATCATTCTCGCACCCTGCCTATAGAGAAACCTACGAACCATTCGCAAACTAGCTATGGTGCAGCCTATGAGAATCAGGCATTCTTGCACCCTAGCCATAGTGCAACATGCAAAAATAATCTTTAATAGGGTTTTTATAAAGGAAAATGCAACTTCTTTTCTCAGGAAAAGTTCTTCTCCCTTCTTTCTTCAGGAACTCAAGCCACTGACTCCTCTGAAGACTACATATAGGTTTACATCATTAAGGGTCATAGGGATGATAAAAACAATGTGTAACAGAGAGCCCCCCAAAGTATGAAGTTAGAACAAAGTGATAGCTGAAATACTTTTTCGAGTCTGTGTAGGGAACAAGGAACAGTCAGTCAAAAACCTGCCAACAAACAAGGACATACAGTACAATAATATATCATCACTGAGGCAGGCGTTCCCATACTCAGAATACAAATGACTCAAAGCATAAATGTTGACATGTGAAGATCCATGTCAAGTATTACAAGTCATGGCCACCAAACATACACTCTGGATCCATGCTGATATGACTCAAATATGAACATAGCCACCAAAAAATACACTATGGATCTATGTGTTAAAGACTCAAATTTGAACATAGCCACGAGAGATACAATGTGGATATATGAAATAGTACAAACTGAATATACTCCAACGCAACCTGAATCTATGGGAGAAGGTTCAGGGTCTTCATCTCCACCACTCTATGTATGAATCTAACCATGTGAATACATGTTTTGAAGTCGAACGTGGTAGAAACCACTTGATTACCAATCAATGATGAGAATCGTTAACAAGTGCGAGGGAAATCACCATTAATGTCAATGACTCCCAAGGTACTCTAGTAAAATCCAACGAACGTGAATTAATGAGTTGAAGTCGAACAGTTGGTGGAATCTTCCGATCAGGGGTCAATGATGAAAACCCACTGTCGAAAGTGATGAAACCTGCCATTAAGGCATGCAAGTTCCAAGGTACCAATTAGTTTCTAAGCCTAATTCCCAGATAATGAGTTGAAGTCGACAGGAAAAGACTCATCACAAGAGGGCCTTAATGTATCCCACATTAATGACATGAAACGGGTAATAAGATTTGAAGTAGATCAGAGTAACAAGGGATTCAGGATTTACTGAGGGATGGTCAACGCAATAGAAGGCCTAAGGATAGCAGAAATGGCCAACACAATAGAAGGATTTTCAGGTTGGACATCTTTTTGAAGATATTGACGACACAACAACTGTCTTGGAAACACTGACTCAACAATAGGGATCACATACCAATTTGTAATATTATAAAGGAGTATGATCAAGAGACTAGAGTATTTTCCAACCTAGACACAAAGTGAGTGAAAGGGTGTCATTTTCAAGGGAGACTCTTCCATGGAATACGGGTTTAGACATATTTCTTTCCCAATTTTTTCCCCCACCATTTCTGGCGAGTACCTCTTTATTTCTGCGCAATCTTGAGGAGGATAACATATGCTTGTAATGTAAGCTCCTCCTTCAGAAGAGTCCCTTAGAGTATGTTTAACGAACCCTAGGAAGGAGTGGTTTGCTCCCATATGGGTCTTTCAATGTTTGTTTTATGAGTCCAAAGAAAGAAAACTCAGGGGTTTTTCATGTTTATAGAGTCTAAAAAACACTTAAAGAGAAATCTCTCAGTTCCTTTTTCATAAAGTAGTCTAATGAGACCAAAAAAGAGATAAACTATCGCTCAACAGACGTTTTCTTCAAATACTTTAACGAGCGTGAAAAGAACAAGATTGCTCGACAATCTTTTCATGTTTAGAGAGTCTAAAAAGAGCTTAAAGGGAACTCCAATGGGTTCCTTTTTTGTATAACCTTTACGAGTCCGAAAAAGTGATAAAATTATACTTGGTTACATTCTCATTGATTTATGAGCATGATAAAAAACAAAGACTAAGCTTGGTAACTTATTCTCATGTATTTACGAGCATGAAAAAGAACAAAGACTAAGCTCGGGATTGTTTTCATTTTTACGCAAGATTTAAAACAAAACAAACCTATGCTTGGGATAGATTTTATTTTTACACAAGATTAAAAAATAAACTAAACTATGCTTGAACCTGGTTTCATTTTTACAAAAGCTTGAACCAGAGGAAACTATGCTTGAGGTAGGTGGTTTCATTTTTACACAAGATTGAACGATAGAAAACTATTCTTGCAAATTCCCAACGCATTATCCACGAATTTTCATGGTTGGAACTTAGCCCCCAGCTTACGAAGCTAGTGGCTCAACTTCATCATGAAGTCCAGAGGCTAAGGCAAATGCCCCCCAAGATTCATTTCATCCAACTTCAAAGGATAATTAAATGAAGCTTCAAATACTAGATGAAGGACTGGACTCAAAGAGAGAGGGGGAAAACTATTTCATTTTTTAACGAGCTTGACACAGAAACAAGAACTATGATCGTGACCTCTATTTAATTTTTTAACGAGGTGGCCACAGAGATGAAAAAAATATCCTCGTAAGTCGTTTCATTTTTTAACGAGCTTGAAATTAGAAAACTATGATCAAGTTTGGTTTCATTTTTTAACGAGATTGAAATCAGAAAATCATACTCGAAGACCTCTGTTTCATTTTTTAACGAGGTTCCTCAAAGATGCAAAAACTATCCTCGACGTCTCTTTTATTGATCATGGATTCCAAGAGGACAATGCTTCGGAATGACACCATGTCAAGGGACAAAACTCGGTCATGGCTTCCGAGAGATCTTCACTGGATGGAAGAAAAGCACTCTGGAAGGAACACATGTTGAGGGCCGGGACAGGGGTAAGGAGATCAGGCTCCAATAGCCCTACCGAAGAAATCACCAATTCAACTACCGGGTCCAAGTCATCAAAAATTGAATTCATGGGAGACAATGCCACATAATTGACATGTGGCAATGGCGATAATATCTTCATATAAGAACCATTTAGGGAGGTAATCTAGTCAGGACCGATGAACAAAAGTTGATCAATAGTCACCATTCTTCCATCGTGTGGGAAATATATCATGAAAAAAAGAGTGGACAAAATAACTTTCATGGCATAGACATAATCTCTCCCATGGAGTAAAGCAAAATCCAAGTGGTCTTGGATGACCATGTTAGAATATAGAAGAATGTGTGCTCGTTTTACCATTGACGATACCCTCGTCACCTAACCATAGGCCGAAGCCACCCTTCGAGCACCTTAACATTGACTTAAAATTACTCTGGAAGCAAACCCTAGGCTAGATAGTAAAACAAGGTGTAGCGCATCTTCCTCCAAGGATAGCGCACCAACAATAGTTGATCAGATAGTCCAAACCCTAGCCAAGAGATAGTCCAAGACAACACTGAAACTGCTAGCTATAGCAGTTGCACCTGCAGCTCTTCTCCGCACGTGTTCACCAAACTGGGAACTGCAATGCGCACCAGTTGTTGTCTGCAATTATGAGATATGTTAAAATGATAAATGGTGCCCTATATTTATATCGGTTCTACCATATTTGTTGGAGCCTAATTCTTCTTATGGATATGTGTCTGTTCAGTATATTATTATTATTTCTAGCTGACTTCTTCTCTTGGAGGCTAATAACCTAATATAAATTATCTTCTTGAGCCGACAAGACTTCTAGGGTTATTATCCAACTTATTAGGGTTTTTCTTGCTTCCCGGAGTCTTCTATTCTTGTCAGGTTCACACGTGGAGATAAATACCTCCCATAGCTACCATAGTATCAACACTCCCTCCTAGCTAGGTAGGTATTACAGGTAATGGTATTTGAGCACAAAAACATACCATTTACCCGGTAGCATCAATATAGTCATCTAGACTATATCATGACTAGATCATGAGCATCACCATCACCATCAGTTGCATCATCTCTCAAAACCATACTTCATCTGAGTAATTAGACATGATGCTAGATAAGTCACTCACACCATAAAGTGATACAAGAGCCATTCTTATAATCTGGAAGAGTAAATGCTCTGAACTGTTTTCTGTCTGGAAAATATTTGTTCATCATTCTTCTAGATGATGATGATCTCCAATAAACTGTTGATAGTCTTCAAGGCAATTAGAATGAAAATAGAACACAACTATGTCTATCCATAGTAGTACATAACTACAAACCAGTGGTACACTACCACACCAAGTAACACACAAGTACTTGATCAACAAGGTGTAGTCGTGAACAGTGGAACATATCTACCACAATAGTCTTCATCTACTATCATATAGTCTTCATAACAAACATCTGATAGCAACCTGCATAGAAACAATGTTATGATATAAACTGAATCATCTGGGCAAATCTTTCACTCACATCTGTGAGATTTGAAAGAATATTTTCCTCACGAATAGTGGAACATATCCACCACAGTAGTCTACATCTACTGTCATACAGTCTTCATAACAAACATTTGATAGCAACCTGCATAGAAACAATGTTATGATATAAACTGAATTATCTAGGCCAATCTTTCACTCACATTTGTGAGATATGAAAGAATATCTTCCCTTGGAGTAGAAAAATGAGATATTTGGACAATTCTTCTCAAGCAAGGAAGAATAACTGTCATGTCTTCTGAGCCTGGACCATTCCCCACCCTGGGCCATTCTTCCTACACTAATCAAAGTGCACCCTGGAGATAATGTATAACCCTAAGGAATGTTGAGCCTAGACCATTCCCCACCCTGGACCATTCCTCCTACACTAATAAAAGTGCACCCTGGAGAGAATGTATAAACCCTAAGGAATGTATGTCCCTGATTGTTGAGCCTGGACCATTCCCCACCCTGGGCCATTCCTCCTACACTAATCAAATTGCACCCTAGAGATAATGTATAAACCCTAAGGAATGCCTGTCCAAACCATTTCCTCTGTTAGCCACAAGAGGAAAATACTGTCATGCATCAACCTCTAAAACAGACGATTCCTCATGTTAACCACAATGAGAAATCATTGTCCAGCGAGGTGGGCCAGTCTTCTTGAGTAACCCTCAAGAAGAGAGACTTTACTAGACCACTACCCATGTTAACCACAATGGGAAGTCATTGCTATGATACATCAGCAATCAGAATACTTCCCATGTTAACCACAATGGAAAGTGACTGTCCGTCAGAAGTCTCAATCCACTTTCCGAACAGGAAAGCATCTTGTCCAAGATGGAATATTTTTCAAATTTTAAAGATGAATGTCTTCAATAATGTTTTCAGTGCTCCCTCTTAACTTGGAGAGTCATTTCTTCCTTTTTCAATAAGAAGGAAGTTGTTTCCATGAGCTCCATCTTGAGTATGCAAACTCTTTCATATTGGATAGAAGCTTTACCAAAATGTCTACTTATCTACTCATCTGTGGAGATATGTATTGGAGAAATCATTTTCTCCTTTCTGGACCTCATCATGGATAATGTAATTCTTGATTTCAAATGTACTTTAGTCTGGAAGACTATGAAGGCTTCATGTATATCTGAACAATAGAGTATATCATAGTTGGAAAGCTAGAACATATCCATGTGGCACTTCTTCTATCATCATGAGATCTGATCTATTGAGTAGTCATCTTGATGTTATAGGGAATCTTCACCACACTTTTTTTGTGCACTAGAGGTTCTTCCACCAAGTTATCTTCTTCTATCTACATACAAGGGTATCTTTCTGGTATGCCTCAAAGTCTTGCGATTGCTCTTCATATTCTCTTTATTCAATTTCTCTGGAGAAAATTCTTTGTATTCATCTGATGTAGAACTCCAACTCATGGATGTTGCGGATGATATAATGACTCATGTGGAGATAAGTCTGGTGTACTAGAACAAGTAATCATCATAGTCTTCTCCCTCCATCTGGGAGAACCTCTGGTTCTAGATCTTGCAATGATTTCATTGATAAGTCTTCCATACACTGTTCTTCATCATGACTTTCAGTTCCTCTGCTTGATTGCTTTTAGTGAGTTCATATCAGGCTGGTAATCTTGTGATTCTTGATACAATGACTGGTTGTTCTGGATTTTCTTTCTTTCTTGGAATCTTCATGTGTTTCTTTAGTTCTTGGGTCTTATAGATTCCATTCCCTAGAGATTCCATTTCTTCCTTTCATCATAGGATCACGGATCTGGATGCACAACCAGGAATACTTTAAGGCTTCTTTTCGAAGAAGTCTTCTTCTGTGGTTGAACTAAACACGTACTGTCTTTCATGGCTTCTACCATGGATATATATATTTCATCATCTTCAATGGATCATAGGATTAGCTCCCTCCTAACCCTTTCTTCATGTAGGGGTGCATATAATCGACTCCCTCCATCTAACAGTGTCCACACTTTTATTTTGTTATCTTCTACAAAACGTCATAAGTCTTTTCCCAATTTCCTCTCGGTTGTTGACTTCTTTCTGTCTTTGCTTCTTCTAAGTCTTTTCATGATTGATTCGGCTTAATAGCTTTCACATGATTTGTATTTCATCCTTTCATGTGTATTATCTAATGATATCCATTTTCATCTTGTTTGTTCTTCCATAGGTATAGTTATTCTTGGAACACATTATCTTCCAAGAGATTGATATACAATATATGTACAGAGACGATGCAAACAACATATGTACAAGAAATAAGGAGAGTGTTGTTACCTTTTTAGAAAAAGAAGTCTCTTCCATCCTGATTAGTCTTCTTTGTAGGTTCCTTTTCTTCGACAATCGATGCTTCATGTTTCTCCTTCCTTTTCTTTAGCTCGAGACACTGATTCTTGTAGTGACCGTACTTTTGACAGTTGAAGAATTGTACTTTTGAAATGTCTTTCTCTTGATTTGGCTTCCTCCTTGAGCCAAACTTCCTTTTGTTCCTGAATTTCTTGAATCTTGCTGTGAAATCTTGATCGTCGTACTTATTTTGGGGTTTCTCTCTTGCATTTATCCTTGATTCTTCTTGAGCACAACAAGTCCAAAGTTATTCAAATGTCAGGTACTCCTTCCTTGTGTTCATGCTTGCGGCAAATGCATCCCATGTCTTGGAAAGACAATTGAGTGCTATGTTCACCAATTCCTTCTCTGATGTGATCTCTTCAATAGCTTGTAGTTGATCTCTTAAATGGGAGATTCTTACAAAGTATGATGTTATGTTGTCATCATCATTCATCTTCATGTCACGGAGCTCATTCTTCAGACTCATAACTTGTCCAATGTTTTTGACTGAGAAGAGATTTCTTAGGGAATCATACATCTTCTTTGATGAGTCAATATGGGAGATGTAGGGTATCAAGTGGTATTTTATGGAATCCACTATGATACTCATGGCATTGATGTCAACACCTTTGAACTTCTTCATAGCTGCAACGTTTTGCGGTTCCTTCTCTTTTCCTTCTTCAAACCCTGGCTTCACAATATTTCATTTCACAATATCCAACACTTTATTCTTGGAAAGGATAAGGTCAATCCTTGTCTTCCACACTCTGAAGTTAGAGGCTCCGTCTAACTTGTTCTTAGAATTCATGGAGTTAGTCATGGCTTGCTTGACTTGGTCAAACCCTATATTTGACCAGAAATTCAAACTTCACATATTGGCTTGTTGAGTGTGTCAGGAGATGGGATAGGCTAGAGAGAACTGATATATCTGAATATTGGATCAATCTCTTCACTTAAGGTGCCTTAACGAGAGGATTAGGGTTTCTGCAACTGCTCCTGCTAGTAACCCTAGTGGCAGTGTCTTGGAAGTTGCTTCTGCTAGTAACCCTAGTGGTTATGTTTCCTTCCAGCATTTAGACTGAATGAAGGAGGTGTGGGCCCATAACCTATTAGAATATAGAAGAATGTGTTCTCGTTTTACCATTGACGATACCCTCGTCACCCAACCATAGGCCGAAGGCACCCTCCGAGCACCTTAACCTTGACTGAGAATTACTCCGGAAGCAAACCCTAGGCTAGATAACCAAACAAGGTGTAGCACATCTTCCTCCAAGGATAGTGCACCAACAATAGCTGATCAGATAGTCCAAACCCTAGCCAAGAGATAGTCCAAGCCAACACTGAAACTGCTAGCTGTAGCAACTGCACCTGCAGCTCTTCTCCACACGTGCGCACCAAACTAGGAACTGCAGTGCACACCAGTTGTTGTCTGCAATTCTGAGATATGTCAAAATGATAATTGGTGCCCTGTATTTATACTGGTTCTGCCAGAGTTGTTGGGGACAACTTCTTCTTATGGATATGTGTCTATTTAGTATATTATTATTATTTCTAGTCGACTTCTTCTCTTAGAGGCTAATAACCTAATACACATTATCTTCTTGAGCTGACAAGATATCTAGGGTTATTAGCCAACTTATTAGGGTTTCTCTTACTTCCCGGAGTCTTCTATTCTCGTCAGGTTCACACATGGAGGTAAATACCTCCCGCAACTACCATAATATCAACAGACCATGACATCAATAAAGACAATTTTCCCTCCCAAAGTTACAGGAAACTGAGGAAGGGTCCCTAAAGGTTGACTGGTTCTTTTATTAAAAGCTAACAAATTTTGCATAACCTAGGAAAGTTGATGACAACCCAAATCTTTCTAAGCAAAAGAGGACAAAATGATAACGAATGCACCTTCATCTATCAACGTCTGAGGAATGTCCCGACCACAAAATTGCACTGTAATCTGGAAAGGAATGTGAGAGGGAATACGAGGTCCATTTAGCACACCCCAATTAAAAAGGATGGCCTCATTACTTGGAGGGGGTTTCACGGGAGAAGGAGGAATACCCCCCGACACAACAGAGTCTGTATCAACAAGAAAAACATGGGTAGTATTGGTTTTACTCTTGAGTGGGAGAGTAGGATCTATTGATGATGAGATCAGATTGACCACTTGGGATGCAATCTCTAAGTGGAGAATGGGATCGACACTTGGAAAAGGATCAACCGCTTGAGTTTCACTCTTTGAGGGGAGAGAGGGATTAACCGAGGATGGTATCGTATCAACCACTTTGTCAACTGGTTCAACTAAGGACGTGACCATATTGACGACATGATCAACCGGATTGACCGATGAAGGGACCAGAGTGATCATTCCATCAACTATAGGGGGGTCAAGAGTAATCTTGCGATAAGAAACTGGAAGCTAAGACTGTGAAATAGTCATGTCTTCTAGTAATTTCAAGGATTTGTCAATACTAGGGAAAAGGTGAGTTAGATGACTCCCTTTGCATAACATACACGAGAACTTGACTCTACTTTTCTTCTTCCCAACAGTATCGTGACTAGTCGATAGGAGGTCATCAACATGTTTTTCAGAGGCTGATGACATGGGTTGGTTAGGGTGTGTAGACCATACTTCTCTAACCTTGGATAGACCAAGGCAATCCTTAAGAAGATGTCTACCCTTACAAAGCCTGGAAGGGTACTTTGGCTTACAGGTTGTTTGGGTGATCTCGACATCACCAACACTCCCAACATGATCAACAGTAACTGGTTTCTTTCCAACACATATGGCAGTGGTTGGAAGTGTGGATCCTTGCTTATTTTTCTTCTTCTTATTCTTTCTTTTCTTCTTCTTCTTATTCACCAAGTTACTATATTGAGAGTTTTCACTCAGCGAAGAGGATGAAATGGAGGAAGACATTACAAGTGAAGAAGGTGAAGAAGGTCTTACTAGTGAAGAACGCAAAGGATCAACATGAGGTTGATGTTCTTGGGGGAAAGTTTTTACGACCGAAGCACTTACTGCATTTGGGATAACCTGAGTGGGAAAAAACCACACCGACAATCCAATAGTGAGACCTGGAAGGCTCAAAGTAGCAATGTGAGGAGGACCAATGTTTCTATAAGAAGGAAAAACAAAAGGTTCCCCTAGAGCAGGGGTTCCTTCATTTGTCATTCCGGGAATTGACGCCATAAAAATAAAGATCCAATCTAGAGTCCACTAGGGAAAACAAACAACACACGTTAAAAATCTAGTAAGAAAACAAGCAAAGAAAACCTTCTCACAATGAGCACACTAGTTGGTGGTGAAATCCAACATAGCGGGAACAAAGTAAGAAGGGGCTGATATAGAGAGGGTGGAAAAGTTATGTTGACGACCTTCTTAATGGACTTATGCCTTGGTGCAAGATCCCACACATAATTGTGGGTATACCCTCCAAGGAGCCCGAGTGAGTTTGGCCAACGTCGATTCCAGGTAACATGAAGACTTTCCCCTACATAGTCACCTCGTGTAAAGAACCTAGAGAGATAGGCCACTAAGGTTACCAATTACTACAGTGATGCCTAGGAAAACAGTCGACAGTCTGATCCACGTGCAAAGGCAAGGTATCTAGCCTGAAATCAACTTGAAAGGATTCCACTCATAATTGTGGGTATACCTTCAAGTGACCCCCATAATACACGCAATCTCTACACCAAGACCAACAAAGCAGGGTGAGTAACTCTGCCAGTCTTAATGTGACGTCATGATTGACCCTTGTGTGAGAAGGAATTCCCAGGACAAAATGTAGTAAGTGGATTTAACTTTCCCTAGCACAATATACTATGTTTGTTTGTAGCTTTGGAAAGTTATCTTTCACACCTATTCCAAAGCCCTTCAACTAATATAATGTAGGTTTGCTTCCAGAAAATATAAAAATGTCTAATCAACTTTTATAAGGATTTTATTTTTAAGGTTGTTGTTACTCAAGAGGAAAATGGCGTGGACAATATGGTGTTTTGACCGACTCAAAATTTATGCAAAGAGATGGATATTCAATCTTTTCGTTTCTATGAAAGCTATGCTACAAGAAGGAGAAAACATTTATCATTCCCATATGCACAATGTCCCAAAATTTTAAAACTCATCAATATCAATATCTTCAAGAAATGATTCAAAGAGACTATATACCAATACATGATTCATGGCCCCCAAGAATCATGCAATTTCACTACTTCAAATGCAAGGATGCCCCCAATCTAATATAATGAAAGAAATTAAAATATTTCTTCTGAATAGTTTTCTTTAAAAGAAAACTTTTAGTTTGGGTTTCTTTGTTTTAAGAAAGTTCATTATTGCTTTTCGTGAAATTTTTGAAACAAAAAGATTTAATTTCTTGCTTTATATTAGATTGGGGG
>JZKD02S1724602.1:256967-270824 GCA_000966675.3 Picea glauca
TTAATAGAAATCATGTATTACTATATCTCTGTGTTTATGGTTTCATCTCTGATATATTTCTATTATATTACTAGATATACGCGATATCTCTGTGCATTTCTTTATTATATCTCCGCTCTCATTTCATGCCGAAAATAATCCGGATCATTTCTCTATAAGCAGGGTGCGAGAATGCTCATACATGGGAAAAACAAGCATCTTCTCGATGCTTCTAGAAGGAGAAACTTCCATGGTGAGGTGGCATCTGAATGGTTTTGATCTTACTCGCTTTCATGATTTAGTGGGATCATCCTAACCTCCTCACCTTATCCTCTTGAACTTATAAAAGGAGAGGATCTCTCATGGAGAAATTAAGCTTTTGATTTTAGATCTTAGATTGGATTGAGGTTTGGAGATTGTTAGCTTGGCTAGATGAGCCATTTTGTCAAGATAGATTGTGAATATTATCAGATCTATGCTCTCAGAATTCTTGGAGTGGAAGTGTGTGGGGAACGAAAGATAGTTGGAAGGGACCTTACAACATCAAGGCCATGGTTGTAATCTCTCTTTCACATTTAATATGATACAATAATATGATTTTTTCCTACAAAGATTGTTGTGTTTTATTGTATGATTCCTTGATCGCATACATAGGTTTATATTGAGTTTATGCTATTACTATCACTTTGGTTGGTTGCATTCTTTTGAAAAATCATCATTGTATGAGTGTTGGAATGGAGCTAGGATGGAAATAGAAAGAGGAAGCGGCATTTAAACGGTATGTCACTTATCCCTCTTTAGTTAATAATCTCAATATTTAAAACTTAAGGAAGGCATCATGTTCTGGTGTGTTTTTTTCTAGATCTAGGTGGATCTAGAGAGATCAGTTAGTGTTTGCACCTACTGATTTATCCGATAAGGATCTAGGGAGATCATTTAGTGTTCGCACATATCGATTTCCCTAGATCCACCTAGATCTAGAACAAAACACACCAAAACATGATGCTTTCCTTAAGTTTTAGATATTGAATTTACTAACTAAAGAGGGATAGGTGGCATACTGTTTAAATGTCACTTCCTCTCACCATCGCCATCCTATCTCCGTTCCAACACTCATACAATGATGATCCTGCAAAACAATGCAACCAACCAAAGTGATAGTCATAGAATAAACTCAATATAAACCTATGTATGTGATCAAGGAATCATACAATAAAACACAACAAGATTTATACGAAAGAATTATATTACTCTATCATATTAAATGTGAAAGAGAGATTACAACCATGGCCTTGATGTCATAAGGTCCCTTCCAACTCTCCTTCGTTCCCCACACACTTCCACTCCAAGAATTCTTAGAGCATAGATTTGATGATATTCACAATCTATCTTGACAAAATGGATCATCTAGCCAAGCTAACAATCTCCAAAGCTCAATCCAATCCAAGCTAATCCCAAAATCAAAAGCTAACTTTCTCCATGAGAGTTCCTCTCCTTTTATAAGTTGAAGAGAATAAGGTGAGGAGGTTACGATGATCCCACTAAATCATGAAAGCGAGTAAGATCCAAACTATTTGGATGCCACCTCATCATGGAAGTTTCTCCTTCTAGAAGCATCAAGAAGATGCTCGTTTTTCCCACGTATGAGCATTCTCGCACCCTGCTTGTAGAGCAAACTGTGAACCTCTCGCAACCCATCTATGGTGTAGCTTGCAAGAATCAGGAATTCTTGCACCCTATCCATAGTGTAGCATGAAAAAATCATCTTTAATAGGGTTTTCATAAAGGAAAATGAAACTTCTTTTCTCAGGAAAAGTTCTTCTACCTTTTTTCTTCAGGAACTTGGGCCACTGACCCCTCTAAGCACTATAGATAGGTTTACATCATTAACGGTCACAGGGATGATGAAAACAATGTGTAACACACCATAGAGACCTAATAAGGCTCAGTGATCCCCAAAACCTACCCAACAGTCACTAAACCAAGCAAGCAAGTAAGGGAAGTGGTATACGTAATTTTTCAAGAGAAAAGGGCATGTATATGCCTCTTGCAGTGGGACAATAAGTGTGTATACGTTGTTTTTAGGGGGAAAAAGTCGTATATATTTTAAAACAAGGTTAGGAAGGGGTAAAAGGCTAAAAAACGCAGACCCAGAGTGGACAGACTCTGTCTGACTGTGATACAACAAGAAACATAAAGGAAAAAGAGCATTCTAAGAAGAAAAAATACTTCAACCCTTAGAAGGAATATCTATCCCTAGTATGGTCGCCAATTCTGTTACAAGGGAAAAACTCTCTATGGCCAAGGGTAAACCACAACAGATAGGCATGACTGCAGAAATCAACTCAATTCCAACATGTGTTATATAAACTAAAGTGAAATATGAGGAATAAGCCTACCTCAATCCAATCATTTGATGTCATTCCACCGTTGAGCACTTTGACCCAAATCTTTACACCTGCAAAAAGTTCTCAACAAACAAGCGATGCAAGAATATAGTGACAATATATAAAATGATTTAGCACATCAGATAGCACAATCCATTAATAAACATTGCAAACATGCCCATGGATAATAATCATATATTTTCAAGATATCGATAGGACGGGAAAGGAGTATTTCTATTAATAATTGATCAACAAAAGTATCAACATTACAAACTTTCGTGTTGGCACGGTTCGAAACCAAAACACCAAAGGTAAGCTCATAGAAAAGAGGTAATGAGGTCCTCTTGATAATAAGGAAAGATCTCGGGGGCTGAACACTATGTTCAGACTTGAGGGACAAAGGGATGTAAACTCAATACGAAGTAATTTCTCCAGAGTAGCTTTTCTCTCAAAGTTGAATGCTTTGTCCTCCTTTTTCCATAGCTCAAAATTGTGCTCTTATAGCCTCCAGAATGCAACTGAAGTGCCGAGTCAAAAAAATTTCAGTATATGGAAGGCCAAAGATCAAAGATCTTTTGTCGTGACATGGAAACCCAACCTCATTTTGTATTTTTTGGCACAAATTATGATACACGCGAGTTGTAGTGGAGCAGCAAGCGTATACGCATTTTGAAAAGTAGTTAGGGAGCATATATGTGGAAAAATATATATTTTTGTCTCTGGATTTATCAAAAATGGGTTGATAATTCTGCATAGGGAAATGGAAAAAGGCCCTCTATGCAAGATAGCATTGGTGAGGAAAATCTTGCTATAACACTAAGAAAAATTTTACAAACTGATGGAAATTGCTTATGCTTGCAACTGGAAGACCCTTAAACCATTTTTTGACTTTACCTCCCAATGATAGGGAAACAATTATGATGCATACATCATCATCTTATACCTCAAACCGATCAAGAAAATCCTCAAGACTTTGGATATGATTTTCAACAGTGATCTTCACATTTCCTCCATCAAACCTGGGAAGATTATTGATGTAATTAACAGGGAGGTCATGGAGAATAGAAGGAAAATATAGAGGCTTGTATCAGTCTAGAATTTTCAAAGGTATAGGAGGTAAAGCATGGGTCTTGTAGCTATCTATAATTTCAACAATGGCAGGAGATAAAGCACGAGGCTCGTGTCTCACTAGGATTTCTACAGGTGCATCTGGGATATGCACAGGTGTATGAGTATGTACATGATCCACAATTTGGGGCTTAGTCTCTTGAGGCTCATTAATTAGAAGGTGGTCAATGCAATCTTTAACAATGTACTTTTGATCAGGTTTAGAATAAGATAATACATAATTACAAATAAAACCAAAGATGTCTTGAATGCAATTTGGGCTTGAGTACCTGATCGTTCTTGGCTGCTTGGTCATGCTTCAGGTTCTTCCTCCAATGGATTCTTTGAGTTGGCCCTGTATGGAGCTAATTGGAGTCACCAGGTGAATGATCTCATCCTTCTTTTGTCTAGTCACTATCCACCATCAGTGATCAGATATGGAACTTTGAAGTGTACTACTCGGGAAAGTTCCCTAGTGGAGTCTCCATTTTGTTATCACTCTGTAATTTGACCAAGGATGTGGAGGCAGTCACAGAGCCAACATAAAAAACACTTCAATTCATGGATCTAGCCCTGCAAGACTCAGAGAGGGATCTCTCTGTCAAATTTACATTTATTTAGAATAGGATATTAGGCTAGCTATACTATACATGGGTTTGTTTTTTATTTGAGGTGTTTGGATGAATGAGTGCTTTAGAATCCCATTGGGATATGGGGTCTGTGACAAGTTTGAAATTAAATACAGGTCTATAAGGTATTTTCACAGGGCAAGGTAATACAGACATTGGATCCTTTAGAAATAAAATTATGTAGAGAAGGAACAGACGAGATAATCAACTACAACAAAAAAGAATTCAAGAATCTCTTTATTGTAGCATCAGAGGAGAACATTTAGATTTTCAAAAGCACTGCACAAAGTATCAGAGATAATTTTTTCATTAAATATCCTTTTGAAAATTTGAAATACACAAACATAATGAATACTGAGTAGAATCACATTCAACGAAGAAATAAAACTTCACCAATCATTGACATACAGGAATCCTGTGAAAAAGTCCCTTTGTATTCCTGGTGAATCAGAAAAATACTACAGAGAATAGCCTCCCTGGGTGCCAGAATCAACAACCATTTTACATTAAAATCACATCAATAAATAGGACATATCCACCCTCAAGTTTAGGAAGTCATATGCAACCACCTCGGCCAAAAATAGCAACAAATCCCTAAAAATATGGAACTATCCGCCATGAAAGATGGGTCGAATTTCTGTAAAAAAGGGGTCCACTCAAACATTGGTTTCTATTCAATGATGACATTTGGGAAAAACTTAAATGAGGTTATTGTATATGATAATTTTCTAGAAAAAAACCTCTTTCAGTTTCTTCAATTTTGTTTCCATATCGCCGAAACACCACCTGCAAAAAGACGAATGAAACAGAAAGAACTGAAAATCTAAAAAATGAGGCTGAAAGATAGATTCAATTCTCCTAGATGGTGGCACCTATGAAAAACTTGAGAGAGGTTTTTTTTTCTTTATCCCGTTACAGAGAAACACCTATCTAGGTTTTTCAAAATTCATTTTCGTTCGGCCGGAATCCACTTCGGAGGACGACTGGTCAGAACTGGAAAAATGGCAGTTTTGAGTTTTTGGATGGGCGGTTTGGCATGGGGAAAGGTGGTATTCCAGACCCCCCCTGAGGTGGTAAGTGGTATTAGGAGGGGGGGGTCTGAAATCAACTGTAGGTGACAAGTGTCCCTCCCAACACCACTTTTTGTACCCCCCCCCTCCATTAAAGTTCGAAAAGCACGGGGGATTCCAGAAATTTTTTATGTCCGTGGATTTGTTTTATTTGGGGATATGTGCGTGAAGTTGCGGGTGTTAATGTGTGTTTTTATTAATTTTTTATTTGTTTTTTGTTTTTATTTATTTGTTTACGTTTTGTTTTGTTATTTGTTTTGTTTTAATATGATATGTTTTATTATATGTTTTTTATTTAATTTGTTTTTTAACTTGTTTTTTAATTAATTATTATATGTTTTATAATTTTTTGTTTGTTTGTATAATTTCTAATTTTGTTTTGTTTTAATATTTTTATTATGTTTTTGATTATTTGATTAATGTCAATTCTAATAAATTAACCTAAACACTAATTTAATTTAAACTAAGTTAATTACTAATTGCTAATTAATTAATAATTAATCTAATCATTATT
The DNA here is from genome assembly GCA_000966675.3 of Picea glauca. Taxonomy (NCBI): domain Eukaryota; kingdom Viridiplantae; phylum Streptophyta; class Pinopsida; order Pinales; family Pinaceae; genus Picea; species Picea glauca. The sequence goes on from JZKD02S1724602.1 coordinate 262,654, forward strand.
TTATTTTAAATTATCATATTAAAACAACTTTATCAGGCTAACAAGCATTAGAAAATGCCACTAACCCTTTAATATTATTCGTTTATTATCTTAAGTTTGTTTATTCATGTAGGGATGAGTGGCAGGCGAGCTGTGGTCAATGGGACAAATGGGCAAGGGAGTGAGGGTGCATAGGTGGATGAAGGATGCAGTAGGATGATGAAGGATCATGCGAAATGGATGGAGGCGAAAACGAGGTCAACCGACCCAGAAGTCTTCATAACGGGGGCAATGCCAAATCAATAGTCAAAGAATCCAGTTACCTATAATTATAGGACCCCAACACCATCTTCTACCATTGCTCCCACTCGAACTAGGAACCCTCTGTTCCTACGAGTTACCTTTCACTCTAATACCAGTTGTTAGAAAAATAGGACTGTGGAGAAATAAAATAAAAAAAATGCGGAAATAAAATACAGAAGATACACAATACAATAGAGACACAGATATATGTGGTTCACCTAGTGTGGGCTACATTGACCAAAGAAATTTCAAGGTCCTTCCTGTATTATTATCCAACAAATTAAGGGATACAACCTACAACAAACCCATTGTAACTTCCTCTTCTTTCTCTCACAGTCTCCTATCTCAAAATACAATATTCACCATAATGCATAGCTACAACACATTTCCCTCATAACAGAGGGTTTCCTTCTAGGGAATAAAACCCTAACATAATTTCTATCATTAGATATGAGACCTTATAATGAACAGTCCATATTTACAATGAAATTACAATATACATTTACAAGCCAATTTTTCCTTTGGGGGCTTTGCCCCCGAACCCCCATCGGGGGCCCACTTGCCCCCGGATCCCCCAGCCAGGGGGATATCCCCCTCGAACCCCCGTCGGGGGCCCACTTGCCCCCGAATCCCCCAGCCAGGGGGATATCCCCCCAGAACCCTGCAGAGGGGGTAACCCCCCTCTGTACTCCCCCACGTGGAAGGGTGTACATATCTCTGGGGTGTAAATACTTCATGGGGTATAAACATGGCTGAAAACAAAAAAAACCTCTGAATCAGGAAGATAATCAGGCTCCACAAGAAACAAAATGTACTCTCATTTACAATGAACTTTGGCATGATATATGTAATTAAGATACTGAGCCAAATAAGCCTATAGATGCAGCTACATTATCAAAATAGGAAGTTAAAAATGAATTTTGACTTTGGAGGAGCAATAAGTACAACTATTTCACCTATAAGATTGTGGCATGTGAGATATGGACATCTCAACTTTGAAAGTATTTCTCAATTGAAAAAACAAGGGATGGTTAAGGGACTTCCATCTTTCAAAAAGGAAAATACAAAATGTGAAGCATGCATTTATGGAAAAAAAAGTCGAGAGAGTTTTCCAACAAGTTCATGGTGTGCGAATAGGCGGTTGCAACTAGTTCACAGTGATGTTTTTGGACCACTAGAAACTTTTTTAGGTGGTTGCAAATATTTTTTACTCTCTATTGATGATTTCAGTAGAATAACTTGGGTTTACTTCTTGAAGCAAAAGTCACAAGTATTTGAAAAGTTTAAGATTTTTTGTCAACTTGTTGAAAATGAAGTTAAAGAAAAGATAGGCACTCTCAGGACAGATAATGGAGGGGAATTCACTTCTAATGAATTCAAAACTTATTTCACAGACAATAGGATAAGAAGACATCTTACAAATTTCTACACTCCTTAGCAAAATGGAGTCATAGAAAGAATGAATCTCACCTTGCTAGGAATGGCAAGATCCATGTTAAGATTTTAAAAGTTAAGTTCTACATATTGGGCAGAAGCAATCCATACAACTATCTACTTAAGGAATAGATCTCCAACTACTTCTTTGGATGAAATCACACCTTCTGAAGCATGGTTTGGTTTCAATCCTCGATTTAAACCTCTCATAGTTTTTGGATCAATATGTTATGCCTTAGTTCCGAAAGAAAAATGAACTAAGATTGACTCAAGAAGCTTGAAATGCACAATGATTGGGTATTCTGATGAGAAGAAAGGGTACCGAATTTTTTCCAATAGAAAATTTATTGTAATCAAGGATGTCATTTTGGATGAAACTGAAAGTAAGAGTGTTGAAGAAATAGAAAGTCTTATTCAAAAGTTAGAAACTAAAGGCAATCAAAGAAAAGGAAAAAGTGCAAAATCAACCAAATTCACATAATTGGTATGAACTTGATTTTCCTTCATCTGAAGATGATACATTCAATCCATTTACATCGACAACATCATCTGGGTCTTCCAGCAGTTCATCAGATTCTCCTAGTAGTGGCAGTTCATCTGAAAATGATTCTCCACCTCCAGAATCTTCAACTAATCGACGAACATCAATTTACATTAATCCAATTTACAATAATGGAAATTCAAATCCCCAAACAACTGAACATCAACTACCAAAATGGGTAGTTAAACTTTTGAAAGATGTAAGTCATGATGAGCAGAATAAAACAGAAACAAGGTGATCACACAACAGTGAAGGAAATTTTTCCTTGGTAGAAAATGATTTTACCGAACCTTCCACATACAAAGAAGCAGTAAAACATAAAGAATGGAAGCAGGCTATGGTTGAAGAGTATTAAGCAGTAATTGATAACAACACTTGGAAACTTGTTGATTGTCCTACAAGTGTTAAACCCATCGGATGAAAATGGGTTTACAGAATTAAATACAACCAACATGGAGAAATTGACAAGTATATAGCACGACTTGTGGCTAAAGGTTTTGCACAACAGGAAGGCATTGATTATGAGAAAACTTTTTCTCCTATAGCTAAATGGAACACCATCTGATTAACACTTGCATTGGCCGCTCAGAAAGGTTGGAAAGTTCATCAAATGGATGTAAAAAGTGTTTTTCTCAACGGAGACTTGCAGGAAGATGTATATACGGAACGACCACCAGGTTTTGAAATTGCAGAGTAGGAACATAAAGTCTGCAAATAAATTAAGTCTTTATATGGGTTAAAGAAATCTCCCCGAGCTTGGTAAACCAAAATGGATGAATACCTTAGGAAGGTTGGTTTTCAACGAAGTGAATCTGATGATACTTTGTATATCTGTCAATAGGGTCCATATATGGTGATTCTTATTATGTATGTAGATCATTTGATCATTACAGGAAACAATGATGATCATATTGCACAAGTGAAAAAGGAGTTACATGTAGGTTTTAAGATGACAGATTTGGGACTACTTCACTACTATCTTGGAATTGAAGTATTCCAACGTCCACATCATTTTTTCATTTCTCATAGTAAGTATGCAGCATAAATTTTTCAGCGGTTTGGCATGCAAGATTGAAAACCATATCTTACCCCTATGGAACAACACTTGAAACTTTCAAAATTTGAAGGGGGGGGGGAATGGTAGACAACATTATTTATATACAGTTGATTGGCATCTTGATTTATTTGACAAACACTCAACCAGATCTATATTATGTAGTCATTATTCTTTCACGCTTTATGAAACAACTATGGGACAACCACTGGAATGCAACCAAAAAAGTTCTTCGATATGTCCAAGGAACAAAATATTTTGGTCTTCTTTACAAAAGGACTAAAAATTTTGTACTTGGTGGATTTTCAGATGCCAACTTTGCCAAAAGTATTGATGATCAAGCATCAACATCAAGTTATTTAATGAACATGGATTCAACAACAGTGTCTTGGAATTGTAAGAAACAAGCTACAATGGCCACTTCTACAGCAGAAGCAGAATACATCTCAGCATGGGAAGCAACATGTGAAATTGTTTGGTTACGCAGAATTTTGCAGGACTTGGGCATTTCTCAAGCAGAAGCTACATCATTATTCATCGATAGTCAGTCCACCATTAAGCTTGCCAAGAATCCAATTTTTCATTCAAAGACAAAGCATGTGGACACCAAGTATCATCATATCATATTACTCATTGCAAAGGATGCCATCAAGCCAATTTATTGTCCTTCAGAAGATAAGATCTCTGACATTTTCATGAAACCTCTTGGCATAATAAAATTTACTAAGTTCAGGGATGAGCTTGATATCTATTGTAATGTATCTTTGGATCATAAGGGGGGATGTTAGATGATCCAAAATACAAATATCATAGTTTAAAAGTTAGAATAAAATGATTATTAATTTAGAATATTAAATTAATAATCTAGAATATTTGATTAATAAATGGAGACATTTAGAGATAAAATATTGTTGTAAAAGATATGACTCTAGAAGGGTGTCGTATCTTAGGCTCTAAATTAGGAATATAGTTAGAATATTGTTAAGATTGTATTTATTGTAAATGGACAGTTGTTTATTTAGTAAGTGATCCATAACTAGATTTAGTTAGGACATTTAGCTTATATATAGATCATTGCAAGAGTGTTGAGTTGTTCGGGTGTAAACTCTTGCAAATTATCATATGTAATTTCTTTTCCTATTTAATAAAAGTGTGTTTATGATGACATTTATGCCATTATTGTGTATATCAATGCATAATATGATTATGGAAGACATTGTTGAATATATCAATACTCAAGATATGCAACAAAATAATTAAAGCAAGTGATGATGACAATCATTACATTGCAATGTCGTACTTATTAAAATTAATTTAAGGAAATGTACAAAAGGGTTCCATATAAAAAATGGTGAAGTCTATGAATGATTTTATAACCTTAATTGAAAACATTGTCACTTCTTTATTGTGGAAAATGTATTCGCAAAACCCACATTCTAAGCAAGGAGAAAACAAAGCAATTTATCTTCAATAGTTTTACCTAAATAAATATTTACTAATTAAAATAATAGAAACTACTACATAAAAATCAAATCTAAATATCCACTAAATGAAATATTTCAAATATCAAGGCTATATGCCTCTAATTTAATAATAGGGAATACAAGAAATATGCAGGCACAAATTGGAGAGAAACCACAAATGTGTGCAATAGACCTCAACACTACTTATATTCCACACATTAAACACACTTATCTATACAAAAAAAAGGATAGATGAAATTTTCCCTTGGACTATAAACCCTTCAACTTCTATCTATATTTTAGAAAGAAGGAAAATTTAAACAACAAATTGTTTCATTGTTCAACCATATTTACAAATAAAACAAAATTGAAAACATGAGATACTTGGTTGTACAATGATATTTACAAATTATCATTTGAAAGTAAAACAATGAGCTTCTTGGCTATCCAGCTTTAGTGTTATTAACATGATCAAAATATCCATTGCAATATTTCAGGTTCAAAACCACAACTGTTCCTTTTCCCATTCCCTAATTACTCAAATATTCCCTTTCATATATGGAAATTGTTTGTTGGAAATTGAATTCTTGTTTTTAGAGGATCCTTTCTCTCATGTTGTTTATTTTGCATGTTGCATTTTTTCATGTATTTTTTTAGAATATTTAAAGATAAAATGATGTATTTAACCACACAACTATTTCAAATTAATCTACATATTCCAATGTTGAATATAAAAAATCTTTGAACTTTGTAGGGTTGGATTTAACTTTCATTGAGAATAATCAACTTGGAGGGAAAATCGTGTATCATTTATTCCTCTTGACCTATGTTCAACAATTGGAGAAACCTTGGGAGCTTGAATAATAAAAACCTACTATGTTTTCAATAAACATAATCTCAACCATCATGGCCTAGTACAATCATAGTCTAGTCTAGTTTGAACTTTATAGGGTTCGATTTACCTTCCACTTAAAATAATCAACGTGGAAGATAAATTGTGTATCATTTATTCCTCTTGACCTATATTCAAAAATTGGAGAAACCTTGGGAGCTCGCATAATACAAACATACTATGATTTCAATAAACATAAGTTCAATAGTCATGGCCTAGTATAAAATTATCTACTGATAAGAATATAAAAATTGAAAATGAAACTCTATGCTTGTTAGCCAACAATAGCATAAGAATTCAAATTCGTCATTTTTTAGTTTATTATTTATAAGTAATGGAAACAAAAAATATGAATTTTAGGGTGACCTTAGTAGTATGTCCTTACCAATCCAATGTTCCCCATTTTTACTGATTATTATTTCAAGAGAGTCGTCCATGACCAAAAAATATAATGTAGTAAGGTTTTCAATAGTAAGAGAAAATGATGATCCCAAAAAATAATCTTGTCTGAAATACGAATATTGTTTTGTAGTAACCACTGATAGAAAGTTTCAAATTTTTTTTCCATGCTATGAATTTTAGGGTGAGCTTAGTAGTATGTCCTTACCAATCCAATGTTCCCAATTTTTACTGATTTTTATTTCAAGAGAGCCATCCTTGACCAAAAATGATAAAGTAGTAAGGTTTTGAATAATAAGAGAAAATGATGAGCCCTAAAAAATAATCTTGTCTGAAATATGAATATTGTTTTGTAGTAACCACTCATAGAAAGTTTCAAATTTTATTTCCACGCTATGATCCTTAGTTACATCATTTGGTTATGAGTGATGAGTCATCCATTTGAGATAATTTCAACTCTGATGTTTTAAAGGAATTGATTATTTTAAATAAATAAGAAACTTCCAAATGTATGGATTAAATATGCTTATGGGAGGTGAATATTTCTCCAATAGTAGATCATTTCATTTATAATTTATTTTTATTTGGTCATGACTCACTTTAATTTTAAAAGATATAGTGTTAACACCTTTACACAAAGAGGTATCATTACATACTATAAAAAAAATTAAAGTATAGATGCATTTATTAATTATTCACTTTGATTAAAAGAGGTAAAATAACATATAATGTACAGCATCCATAATCCACATCCTTAAATATCTAAGTGTCCTTCTCTCCCAGAATAACATATATCTGTCACTTTGTTTTGATAAATCTTGATAATGTTCACATCTCAAAATATCCATCACAAAATTTTCAAGAGTTACTCCCTTAAAGTCCATTCGCTCTTTAAAATATATCAATAAACAAAATTTTCAAGAGTTACTCCCTTAAAGTCCATTCCCTCTTTAAAATATATCAATAATGAATATGTATGGCCAAAAAGTTTCATTATATCTAAAATTTTCCCTCAAATATGTAGCAATGAAAACCAAACTGTAACAATGAAAACCAAACTTTAAATTTTGTATTTTTTCAAAACCACATGACACAAAGTTTTCAGAGGACCAACCATGTGTTTTTTTTATATTGCATTGAGGTAAGAACAATAGTATGTAGTATTTCATTTTACCAATTATCCTTAACACGAGATATAATACAAGTATATTATTGAATGTATATAATACAAGTATATTATTGAATAAAATAATTTTCAAGGTGTCTAAAAGGCATTAAAAACAAAAGTATTAAAAAAAAATTGGAACATTTTGGACAGAGTTATTATTGTAGTGGAGATTTGCTAATTAAAGTTAACATGAAAATGTTGAAAGAAATAAGAATTTGTAACACCCCTCCTAGCTAAGGACAACTGGTGAAAGTTTTTTTTTTTTTTTACAGTGTGTGCGCGTGTGTAGAAGAAACATCCCCCTATACTCTATGTTAACCTCGAACCGACCGGACGCAAGTAAGACGGACACAATCAAGACAACCTGACATGGCATAACAACGGCAAGAAGCAACGCCCCGAACAGGAGGCGGGCAACATAAGGCTATAGGCAGAGACAGATACCAGGGTTAGGCACAGTACGGTCATGGAAGGAAGGAATCCGTCAGTAGAGTCGCAGTAGTGGAACTGTGCCTTTAAACAACCCGAGACTACTGATACGGCTCAGGATGTGTCGCAAGAGTGGAACTGTGCCTTTAAACAACCCGAGACTCTTGATACGACACCGGATCCCTTCCCGGATTACACACAGACAAACACTAAGCTACAAGGGAAGACCATATCTCGCCCGACCCGAACATGCTGCGCAACACAATACCACCCAGTACCACAAATCAGGGACAAACAGTAAGCACTTTAACCTCCCCATTGGCATTCAGTTTAACATCAGTATCATGACAATCCAACATCATCTTCAACATCTCAATTAAGCCAACCATAACACTGCGACCTAATCATTAGTAGTATTAAACAACGTCTCTAGCATTGAGTTAACATAATTAAACTCGCAACCTATGCATACCTATTAACATTGCAATTGGAACATTTACTTCCACATT
>JZKD02S1724602.1:275052-302543 GCA_000966675.3 Picea glauca
CACCCGTATACATGAACAGTAACACATCATATCATCTGTCAATCACATCATAATCAAATATATAAGGTCCAACATCAAAAAGGGTCCAGATCACTTGCGAGCAAGTGTCCTCAAAAATAAGTGGTCTTAGTGCGCCAGAGCGAGATGTTACAGAATTCATATCAATATTATTCACTTTTCTTATTCACATAACATTATAGTGAATATAAGATACAAGTGTCTAAATAAATAGATGATCATATTAATCTCAACATAATATAAAAGGCATTAAAAACAAAAGTATTAAAAAAAAATTGGAACATTTTGGACAGAGTTATTATTGTAGTGGAGATTTGCTAATTAAAGTTAACATGAAAATGTTGAAAGAACTAAGAATTCATATCAATATTATTCACTTTTCTTATTCACATAACATTAAAGTGAATATAAGATACAAGTGTCTAAATAAATAGATGATCATATTAATCTCAACATAATATAGGAGTTTAGAATGTTGAAGTAACCAGTGATGGAAATGAAACATTTATTATAGATGTTCAAATTTCAATGTTCAACTGTAAATAAGATTTAATATCTTCCTATACACACATTGAAAATAATTGATTATCAATCCCATAATTTCCAAAATGTATGTATATTTTGTGTTTAAAATAAAAATTATTTTTACCTATTAAAGAAAAACATTCAAGTACTAAATGTGTTTAATTGATTTCTTATATTTTTTCTTAACATAAACATATCTTAGATGTTAATGTGTCATTTCTAATAATGGAAATTGAATATGAAAGAGGAATTAATTTGTGAACAATGAGTCGTTAAACAAATGAAAATGACAATATTGGATAAGCAATGACATTTTCTTTATTTAAAAAAATGGTTTACATTCTAAAATTTTAAATTAATTCTTGAGCACGGCTAGTATTTAAATTTGAAGAGACTTATAAAACTCAGTCCTAAAATATTTCAGGTGAAGAAATAAACATTTAAACATGTAATGTCTAACAAATAATTTCATTAAAACAAATATTATGAAACAATGAACATTGTATTAACAGTTGGTAAAATTCCAATTCCATTTTCAACCCACTTCAGTAATGAATTTGCCCAACTAACAACACATATCATAACACAGTTGATAATCTCTTGTATAATCATGTTAATCATAGAACTTAACAAGACATCATCATATTTATTCAAAATGGGATATTTCCATTTTATGGTTGACCTCATGTGGAACTAAAAGGCACACCATTCAATTGTGACTCAAACTAGTAATTGTTTTCTAACAACTACTATGATTTGTAACAAAAAGAAAATATACATAGTCGATGTAGTAAAATTGTACAAAATGATACCATCCCAAATCAAATTCAAAATTTGACTAGAAATTATTAATAACATGTTCAAATTGTTTTTAGAATTTTTTATTGAGAAGGATTTCATACTCAACAGAAACTAAGAAACTAACGAGGAATAGTTAGGTCATTATTTTTAACACTATTTATAGTATTAAAACTTTAAATATCTTGAATGAGTAGATCAAGTCAATATAGGAATTTATTTCTAACAACTACTAGGTTTTGTAATAAAAACAAAATATACAACAAATGTGATAAATTGTCCAAAATGATTAAATCCCAAATCAAATTTAGAAGTTGAAAAAAATGTATTAAAAAGATGTGTTGACCTCCTCTCCAACACGGGTGGTCAACTCCATGTGCCATGAAGAGATGCATCATCAGATGCGAATTTGTTGACGATATTTTGGTTCTACAAGGCATGTTTGGCCCCAACACTTCTTTTTGTAATTGGAATTTTTGCACCCCTACGTGGGTTAATAATGTAATAGGTCTACATGAGTCATGTCTAGGTCAGTTACCTTGGGATCGGTTCACTGGGAGAGTTCCTTTCACCGAAGGTTTTTTATCCTCAGGTTATCAATTGGGCTTTTCATCCTTATTGATTTCCCTTGAGTTTTTCCCTCACACTTGCAATAATTCCTCCAAAGTGGTGAACGATGTTCTAGTGGGTTTATCTTTTGGTAACTATGATAGGGAATCATTGTAAATGACCATGCAAGACATCTTAGAAAGTTTTACGGAAATCCATTGAGTCTAAGTCAGTTTTTTTTAATTAATTAATTTTTAATTAAATTTCCCTAAGTTTGGAGGTTTAATTATATAATTAATTAATTATTTTTGAGTAACTATTGTAAAAACTAGGTCTTTGAATTTTTGATAGGGGTATTTGTGCTCAAAAGAAATGTAATAGCACCCCCTACATTCATAGACCAATTTTTATCTCAGTTGGACAACTTTTGCTAGGTGATTGTCCATCAGGAGTGTTAGTCAGTCAATAACAACAATTTTAATTGCTAGGCATGATAAAGTCAAAAATGTAAAAAATTGTAATAATGAGTTAGAGGATGTAAAATGATGGAATAAAGGTTATAGAGAGACTCCCTAAGCATAACATGACCCTCCCAACCTTTTCCAACCTCTTCTAACCCTTCACACCTTCTCCTCACCAAAACGTTATGCCCCCTAGGAGGGTTGACGTTTTTCCTTGGTAAAAACGTGGTGAATTTCTTCTAGAGGGATATGGGACACCCCTCTTGTTTTGCATGATTCCCTTGACCCCCCACATCTCACCTTTGGGTAATACCAACACCCTTACCTCATTATTCCCCCTTCTATCCTTCCCTCATCCCCAAAAATTGTGCCCTCCAAGGAAGTGAAGCCCCTCCTTTTGTTGATCTCCAAGGAAAAATCGTTTTTAATTATTGGGGCCTCTTCCTCTTCCCTAAAACAAATCCCATAGCCTCTCGCTTGTGTTTTTTGTGATACCAACACCTCCCACACCCATCTACACCCTGGATCTATGATCTAAACCCTAGATGGTGTGCCCTAGCCTTAAGATCTACTCTTATGCTTGGTGGTGGACACTTGGAATTGATCCAAGAGAGGTAGGTTTGCCTCTCCAAGTATAAATAGATCCCTCTCCTCACTCCCAACACACCATATCTTGAGCTAAGGTTATACTACTTGATTTCTCACTCTCTCTCTCTCTCTTTCATTCATCATTTTCATCCTCTTGCTCTTTAGGGTTTTGGAGATACTTTTCTCCAAGATCTGTCTTCTTGAGTAATAAAGAGAAAAATTTGAAGGATTATTGGAAGAGTTATGCACATGCTTATTCTTGCCATACACATGAGGTAAACTTGTTCTAAGATTTTGTTTGGTGATTGTATCTTTGGATCCTAAGTTAAAATGTTATTTGGGTAGATCTAGTAATGCACATGCTTGTAGATCTATATATCTTGTTATGCTAGATAGGATTGAAATTTCATCTTATTAGTATATGCAACATATTTTCTATTGTATGTCATCATTATTCAACGTTTTTGCAGGTTTAGCTTCAAGGGTTTCATTGGGACAACCTTAAGCAAAAAGGCTCCCTTGAGACACACTCAAACTCCATTCCTTTCTCACTTTTACTCTTATTCTATATTGTTGTTCATTCCGTCAATATTTCAGCTAGAATAGCTTTAGGGATGATTTTAAGGATGGAAATTTATTTTAAAATGTAGAAACCTTGGTGAATCTTACTAATCCTTCATATGCCAACTATAAATGTTTGACCATATTTTTGTAAAAATATTCAAATTTCTAAGGATTTTATATAGTTTTTATAACATTTTGGCGATTTTTAAGGCAAAATAATTTTATCCTATAGAATTTGGGCGAATCGTTTTTAAAATAGCGAATCTTGTTTTTGGAAAAGCCATGGAAAATTAGCCCATGAGAGAAATTTAGCCCCTAAAATCATCCATGAATAGCTTAGTAAGATAGGTCATTTTTAATCAAAATTTATAAATATTTCTTAAGAAAATTGTTTTCCCTAAAAAGGAAAAAGTTTTTCTTCACTATATTGGTTGTGTGTAGCATTTCCAGCAAGGATACCTTGCTGGTTTTTACAGCTTCTGATTTGGTTGAGAGGGGTTTTGGCTACCCAAAGGCATCCACACAAAACTCAAAGACTCCCCCAAAGGATTGGTAGCTATTTCTCAACCTCCTTTTCAACTTTTAGACATTTGTAATCACTTCTTCTCCTTCTAGTTTGCTTGTAGTGGCTCATAGTTGTGGGAGAAGGAGTGGTACAACCTCCTGCCACGTGTGAACTCTTGGGTAGCTTAGATATAGCTTAGATCTTAATTATTTGACATTTTTCCCCTTTTTGAGCTAGGACGTGAGGGTTTGTTAGATAAAGGGTATCTCCCAAACCCTAGGACGTGGGGTAGGATTTGCTTCTTGTTTTCTTGGTTTGCTTGCCTCTTTCTTTCCTTAGTTGTGTCTCTTTCTTGCTTGGTTCTTCATTTTCTCAATATTTTCTAAGTTAAGCAAGCTAATTAATTGCCTACCTATTTGGGAGAGGAATACCCCAAAAGGTTAGGTTAGGGTGTTAATAAGTGATTGTGATCTAAATGCTTAATGTTATAATTGTTCTAGATCTAGATCTAATACACTTAATAATTCTCTAGCTTAAGCCTATTGGGCACCTTAAATCAACTTAACTAGATCTAATACACGCTTCACTTATTTCATGTCTTTATCTTCACTTTACATGCTAAGATCTATAATCTTTAATGTTTAAATGTTTCAATAGGTAGATGGTATCCTTCTTTATTGCATAGATCTCTTAATTCCATATGCCATATGCTTGAAGTCACTTTATTTCTAAGTTGATAAGTAGGCAACACCTAAATCTTTTCTCTTTCACATTAAATGCTCTTGAATCTAATATAAATGTGATTTTCTCTCTTTTGTTAGTTTGCAAGTTGTTCTTCCCTTGTTGTTTTCTTTCCAGCTATCTAATTGTGCATCTAAGTGACTTTCTCTCACATAGTATATATGTGTTAATGCTCTTAATATCATAAACTAAATCCACACATCTTTAAGGTTGAAGTGAGTTTCTACCAAGTCACTAAATCACTCTTTAAAAGTGTCATAAAACTCTTAAAACACTCTAAAACACTCCTAAAAGTCTACATAATTCATATAATAACTTAATAGACTTTTTAGGGTACCTTATACCACCATCTGCACCATCTAAAACGGGACATGGGGAATGCAACGGAGGCTATAGGCAGGGGACTGTCTCAGAGCGCACAAGATGTTTCCTCTCTGGTAAGTACTCTTGTCTTAGAACTGACTGAGAAAGCTAGGGTTAGCCTCATTGCTATACTATCTTGAGCATCCAGTAGTTATTTGGCAATAGGGGGAGGAGGCTTTGGTGAAATCTTAATAAAACTTAATAATTTTAAGAAATCTTAATAACTCAACCTTAGGGTTAATCTAATAAATACCATGAGGGTTTGATAATTAAGAGTGAGTCATCTTCATAACACTTGTGCTTAAATCTTTAAATCTTCTTTGTTGATGTGGTGATATGTTGAAGATAATCCGATAAATGTTATATGATGCTTTAATATTTTTATATCCTTCACAAACACAAAATAATTAAAGTGGTTAGCTTGTTGTTGTACTCTAGCATTCTATCTTGTATCTATTTTGAGTTTGATTATTCTTTTGTAAGTAATCTTGTAATCATACTTGTAAAGAAAACCCCTTTAACTTTAGTTGACCCCTTGCCCAATCTTAGGCACTAGTCTTAGTTTCCCTAGGAAAAGGCTTTCTTCACATGTTAACCCTTGCACCTTTCATTTTTTCTTATGCATCTTAGGATTAGAAACCCCCCAAACATTGAAAATAATTAAAATCAACTCCTAGAACTTAAATCTAAAATTAATCTAGAAACTAGGTACTACCCCCCTTGGCTTCCCTAGGAGTGAGCCTAGATGGAAGAGGTTTCGGTCAAAGTGACAGCGTGGGATATGAACCTAGGCATTTTTCCTCCAAGGACACACTAAGTGAGCCGAACTTAGATCATGTTTGCAAGTGTGTATTAGGACGACAACATCTATGGCATTGTTGTCAGGGATAGGTCATTTATCCTTGGTCAAAACGACTAATTTGTTTTTAAGAACTAAAAATTCTTTGAACTTGCATTTGTTGTTTGTGTTTGCTTCCTTTCCAAGTGGTGACTCCATTGAACAAATATATCAAGTATACTACAAGGAGCAATCCCTGTTGGCTTCTTGAGATTCTTGGAGAAGAAGCACTCATTGATTTCTGATGCTTTTTCCAAACATAATAAATTAACTTTTATTTTCCTTCTTGTTTTTTCTTTGTTTGATGCTCTTGTTTGTTTGAAATAACCTTGGTCATCTGGCGAATCCACCTTTAAATAATTTGATGAGGTATTTTTCAAGAAGGAATTAAAATCTTGTTTTGCTTCATCCTTGAACTTGGAAGGGTTTGTGGATGAAGCTAGGTAGTCCTTCTTCTTGTTGGATGCTTAGTAATATTGGGTCCCAGTCCTTTTCTTTAGACCTTTGTTTAAATTATATAGTTAGAAATGGATGATGTTTATAGTCCTATTGATTTTTCAGGAATTGTCGGTTACCCTCATGATATATCTGAAGATGTTATTGATAACATTCCTGATTTTTTTGATCATGATGATGCTAGTACTCACATCAGGGCCTTCACTAAATGTATTGATGAATGGTGTGATCCACCTATTTATGATGATGTTCTAATGAAATTGTTTGTCATGACTCTTGATGTGGAGATGCCTTAATATTGGTTTCATGATTCACTTGATAAGCGATTCAAGACCATATGGGACTTGTTGCATGCCTTTCTGGAAATGTTTGGGCATGATCAGAGTGAAGTTCACAATGAATTAGTTAATGATTTTATGGAAACATGGAAGAGGAAAAATATTCTAGATATTGAAACAACTAGTTTAGACATAAATATAGATGCTCCATCAAATCCCATTGAGGAGTTTAAAGAAATAATTCAGAATGTGCATCTTTCCCAGGAAGAACAATGTGAAGCCATGAATGAAAAACTTACGTCCATAGAAGACCAGTTTGAGATAATGGAGGCTAGTCCCACAGAAATTGGTATGGAATATCTTGACCCCTTTGAACTTGAGCTTAATAGTGAAAAAGATGAGGAAGTTCATTGGGAAATTACGGATTAATCCATGGATGGGTTGGTCATTTATTTGAGGAGATAAAGGAATTTGAGTTTGAACATGTTGAATATTAGAGGATTCAAGACCCCACCCTCCTCCCAAGGAAACAATCTTTTTGAAGGGTAACTTTGAAAATCTTGAGGAAAATAGTATGATGGTTCCTTTGGTATGTTCTTTTTCAACCTCTCAACCAGAAGATGAGTTAATGCAGAATTATGTGAAAATGGAAGGTGACTTCAGTTTAATGATGTCATATTATTATGAGTATTGGTTCACCTCCCTCCTTGACAGTCATGAGAAACAAAGTATTCAGAGTTTACATGGCTTTTCATATTCCAGTGTTTGGTTGAAGGAAGGAAGGAGCATGAAGTCATGCTAGTTCATCCACACAAAAAAATCCAAGTTAATAAAACTTGGGAAGGGGTCTTCTGTGAGTCATCCTGGACAATGATGTTTCAGACACTTGTGGCATCATTTCATCCATTGCATGGGTGGTTGTAACTTATCTCTAACACTTCTTTGTATTTTAATTTTGTATTATTTCAATTTATTATGTCAATATGTACTTAGAAATTTTTTCGATACCATAGATTTCATTTGTTGTAAATTAATGATGTTGTACTTTAGTTATTTTATTTTGAAAATGTTGTATATATAATTCCTTTATTTAATCATGTATGCATGTATTCTTATGTTGGTTATTGGTGAGCACTATGTTGTAAGTGATGGATTATCATATGCTCTCTGTCTCGAGTGAGAAGATCAAACACATGTCCCCATAAGGAGCCAGATGTTGACCACCTCTCCAATACAGGTGGTCAAATCCATGTGCCATGAAGATATGCATCATCATATGCAAATTTCTTGAACATATTTTGGTTCTATGGGGCATGTTCAGCCCCAACACTTCTTTTTGTAATTGGAATTTATGCACCCCTACGTGGGTTAATAATGTAATAGGTCTGCATGAGTCATGTCTAGGTCAGTTACCTTGAGATTGGTTCACTGGGAGAGTTCCTTTTACCGAGGTTTTTTTATCCTCGGGTTATCAATTGGGCTTTTCATCCTTATTGATTTCCCTTGAGTTTTTCCCTCACACTTGCAATAATTCCTCCAAAGTGGTGAACGACGTTCTAGTGGCTTTATCTTTTGGTAACTATTATAGGGAATCATTGTAAATGACCATGCAAGACATCTTAGAAAGTCTCACAGAATTCCATCGACTCTAAGTTAGTTTTTTCTAATTAATTAATTTTTAATTAAATTTCCCTAAGTTTGGAGGTTTAATTATTTAATTAATTAATTATTTTTGAGCAAATATTGTAAAAACTAAGTCTTTGGATTTTTTATAGGGGTATTTGTGCTCAAAATAAATGGAATAGCACCCCCTACATCCATATACCAAGTTTCATCTTAGTTGGACAACTTTTGCTAGGTGATTGTCCACCAGGAGTGTCAATCAATCAATAACAACAATTTTAATTGCTAGGCTTGATAAAGTAAAAAATGTAAAAATTGTAATAATGAGTTAGAGGATGTAAAATGATGGAATAAAGATTAGAGAGAGACTCACTAATAATAACATGACCCTTTTCCAACTTCTTCTAACCCTTCACACCTTATCCTCACCAAAACGTTACGCCCCCCTAGGGGGATTGACATTTTACCTTGGTAAAAACGTGGTGACTTTCTTCTAGAGGGAGATGGGATGTTGCTCATGTTTTGTGTGCTTCCCTTGATCCCTCATGTCTCACATTTTGGTAATCCCAACACCTTTACCTCGTTATTCCCCCTTCTATCCTTCCCTCATACCAAAACATTGCGCCCTTCAAGGAAGTTACGCCCCTCCTTTTGTTGATCTCCAAGGAAAATTCGTTTTTAATTTTTGGGGCCTCTTCCTCTTCCCTATCATGAATCCCATATCTTCTCACTTGTTTTTTCTATGATCCCAACACCTCCCACACCCATATATACCCTAGATCTATGATATAAACCCTAGATGGTGTTCCCTAGCCTTGAGGTCTACTCTTATCCTTAGTGGTGGACACTTGGCATTGATCCAAGAGAGGTAGTTTTGCCTCTCCAAGTATAAACAGATCCCTCTCCTCACTCCCAACACACCATATCTTGAGCTAAGGTTATGCTACTTGATTTCTCACTCTCTGTCCCTCTCTCTCTCTCTCTTTCATTCATCATTTTCATCCTCTTGCTCTTTAGGGTTTTGGAGATACTTTTCTCCAAGATCTGTCTTCTTGAGTAATAAAGAGAAAAATTTGGAGGATTATTGGAAGAGTTATGCACATGCTTATTCTTGCCATACACATGAGCTAAATTTGTTCTAAGATTTTGTTTGGTGATTGTATCTTTGGATCCTAAGGTAAAATGTTATTTGGGTAGATCTAGTAATGCACATTCTTGTAGATATATATATCTTGTTATGCTAGATAGGATTGAAATGTCATATTATTAGTATATGCAACACATTGTCTATTGTATGCAATCATTTTTCAAGGTTTTTGTAGGTTTAGCTTCAAGGGTTTCATTGGGACAACCTTAAGAAAGAAGGCTCCCTTGAGACACACTCAAACTCCATTCCTTTCTCACTTTTACTCTTCTTCTATATTCTTGTTCATTCCGTCAATATTTCAGCAAGCATAGCTTAGTAACATAGGTCATTTTTAATCAAAATTTATAAAAAAAAATTAAGAAATTTTTTCTCCCTAAAAACGCAAAAAAAAATCTTCACTATATTGGTTGTGTGTAACATTTCCAGCAAGGATACCTTGCTGGTTTTTGCAGCTTCAGATATGGTTGAGAGGGTTTTTGGCTACCCAAATAAATCCACACAACACTCAAAGACCCCCCCAAGGGATTGGTAGCTATTTCTCAACCTCCTTTTCAATTTTTACGAATTTTTAATCACTTATTCTCCTTCTAGTTTGTTTGTAGTGATTCATAGTTGTGGGAGAAGGAGTTCTACGGCCTCCTCCCATGTGTGAGCTCTTGGGTAACTTAGATCTAGCTTAGATCTTATTTATTTGACATTTTTCCCATTTTTGAGCTAGGACGTGAGGGTTTGTGAGACAAAGGGTATCTCCCAAACCCTAGGACATGGGGTAGGATTTGCTTCTTGTTTGCTTGGTTTGCTTGCCTCTTTCTTTGCTTAGTTGTATCTCTTGCTTGCTTGCTTCTTCATTTTCTCAATATTTTCTAAGTTAAGCAAGCTAATTAATTCCCTACCTATTTGGGAGAGGAATACCCCAAAAGGTTAGGTTAGGGTTTTAATACGTGATTATGATCTAAATGTTTTATGTTATAATTGTTCTAGATCTAGTTCTAATACAATTAATAATTCTTTATCTTAAGCATATTGGGCACCTTAAATCAACTTAACTAGATATAATATGCGCTTCGCTTATTTCAAGTCTTTATCTTCACTTTACATGCTAAGATCTATAATCTTTAATGTTTAAATGTTTCAATAGGTAGATGATATCCTTATTTATTGCATAGATCTCTTAATTCCATATGCCATATGCTTGAAGTCACTTTATTTCTAAGTTGATAAGTAGGCAACACCTAAATCTTTTCTCTTTCACATTAAATGCTCTTGAATCTAATATAAATGTGATTGTCTCTCTTTTGTTAGTTTGCAAGTTGTTCTTCCCTTGTTGTTTTCTTTCCAGCTATCTAATTGTGCATCTAAGTGACTTGCTCTCACATAGTATATATGTGTTAATGCTCTTAATCTCATAAACTAAATCCACACATCTTTAAGGTTGAAGTGAGTTTCTACCAAGTCACTAAATCACTCTTTTAAAGTGTCATAAAACTCTTAAAACACTCTAAAACACTCCTAAAAGTCTACATAATTCATACAATAACTTAATATACTCTTTAGGGTACCTTATACCACCATCTTCACCATATAAAATGGGACATGGGGAATGCAACGGAGGCTATAGGCAGGGGACTGTCTCAGAGCGCACAGGATGTTTCCTCTCCGGGAAGTACTCTTGTCTTAGGACTGACTAAGAAAGCTAGGGTTAGCCTCATTGCTATACTATCTTCAGCATCCAGCAGTTATTTGGCAATAGGGGGAGGAGGCTTTGGTGAAAGCTTAATAAAATTTAGTAATTTTAAGAAAGCTTAATAACTCAACCTTGGGCTTAATCTAATAAATACCTTGAGGGTTTTATAATTAAGAGTGAGTCATCTTCATAAAACTTGTGCTTAAATATTTAAATCGTCTTTGTTGATGTGGTGATATGTTGATGATAATATGGTAAATGTTATATGATGCTTTAATCTCTTTATATCCCGCACAAACACAAAATGATTAAAGTGGTTAGCTTGTTGTTGTACTCTAGCATTTTATCTTGTATCTATTTTGAGTTTGATTATTATTTTGTAAGTAAGATTGTAATCATACTTGTAAAGAAAACCCCTTTAAATTTAGTTGACCCCCTGCCCAATCTTAGGCACTAGTCTTAGTTGCCCTAGGAAAAGGCTTGCTATAAATGATAAACCTTGCACCTTTCATTTTTTCTTGTGCATCTTAGGATTAGAAACCCCCCAAACCTTGTAAATAATTAAAATCAACTCCTAGAACTTAACTCTAAAACTAATCTAGAAACTAGGGACTACCCCCGTTGGCTTCCCTAGGAGTGAGCCTAGACGGAAGAGGTTTCAGTCAAAGTGACAATGTGGGTTGTGAACCTAGGTATTGTGCCTTGAAGGACACACTAAGTGATCCAGACTAAGCTCATGTTTGCAAGTGTGTATTAGGATGGAAACATATATGGAACCATTGTCGGGGATAAGTCATTTATCCTTTGTCAAAATGACTAAATGTTTTTTAAGAACTATAAATTCTTTGAACTTTCATTTGTTGTTTTTGTTTGCTTCCTTTCCAAGTGGCGACTCCGTTGAAAAAATATATCAAGTATATTGAAAGGAGAAATCCTTGTTGGCTGCTTGAGATTCTTGGAGAAGAATCACTCATTGATTTCTGATGCTTTTTCCAAACATAATAAATTAACTTTTGTTATCCTTCTTGTTTTTTCTTTGTTTGATGCTCTTGTTTGTCTAAAATAAACTTGGTCATATGGCAACTCCACTTTTAAATAATTTGACAAGGTATTTTGCAAGAAGGAATTCACGTCTTGTTTTGCTTCATCCTTGAACTTGGAAGGGTTTGTGGATGAAGCTAGCAAGTCCTTCGTCTTGTTGGATCCTTAGTAATCTTGGGTCCCAGTCCTTTTCTTTAGACCTTTGTTTAAATGATCTAGTTAGAAATTGATGATTCTTATAATCCTATTGATTTTTCAGGAATTGTTGATTACCCTCATGATATATCTGAATATGTTATTGATAACATTCCTGATTTTTATGATCATGATGATGCTAGTAATCACATCAGGGCCTTCACTAAATGTATTGATGAATGGTGTGATCCACCTATTTATGAGGATGTTCTAATGAAATTTTCTACCATGACTCTTGATGTGGACATGCCTTATTATTGGTTTCATGATTCTCCTAATAAGAGATTCACGACCATACGGGACTTGTTGCATGCCTTTCTGGAAATGTTTGGGCATGATCGGAGTGAAGTTCACAATGAATTAGTTAATGATTTTATGGAAACATGGAAGAGGAAAAATATTCTAGCTATTGAAACAACTAGTTCAGACATAAAGATAGATTCTCCATCAAATCCCATTGAGGAGTTTAAAGAAATAATTCAGAACGTGCAGCTTTCCCAGAAAGAACAATGTGAAACCATGAATGAACAACTTACGGTCATAGAAGATTAGTTTGAGATAATGGAGGCTAGTCCCACAGAAATTGGTATGGAATATACCAATCCCTTTCAACTTGAGCTTAACAGTGAAAAATATGAGGAAGTTCATTGGGAAATTTTAGATGAATCCATAGATGAGTCAGTCATTTATTTGGAGGAGATAAAGGAATTTGAGTTTGAACATGTTGAATATTTATATGATTCAATTCCCCACCCTCCTTCCGAAGAACCAATATTTTTGAAGGGTAACTTTGAAAATCTTGAGGAAAACAGTATGATGGTTCCTATGGTATGTTCTTTTTCAACCTCTCAACCAGAAGATGAGTTAATGCAGAATTATGTGAAAATGGAAGGCGACTTCAGTTTAACGATGTCATATCATTATGAGTATTGGTTGGCCTCCCACCTTGATAGCCATGAGAAACAAAGTATTAAGAGTTTACACGACTTGCCATATTCCAGTGTTTGGTCAAAGGAAGGAAGGAGCATGAAGGCAGGCTGGTTCTTCTGCAAAAAAAATTCCAAGTTAATAAAACTTGTGAAGGGGTATTCTATGAGTCATCCTGGACAAGGATTCTTCAGACACTTGTGACATCATTTCACCCATTTCATGGGTGGTTGTAATGTATCTCGAACCCTTCTTTGTATTTTAACTTTTTATTATTTCAATTTATTATGTCAATATGTACTTAGAAACTTTTTTTAGTACCATAGATTTCATTTGTTTTAAATTAATGATGTTGTACTTTAGTTATTTCATTTTGTAAATGTTGTATATAGAATTTATTTATTTAATCATGTATGTATGTATTCTTATGTTGGTTATTGGTGAGCACTCTATTGTAGGTGTTGGATTATCATATCCTCTCTGTCTCGAGTGAGAAGATTGAACACACGTCCCCATGAGGAGCCAGATGTTGACCGCCTCTCCAAAACAGGTGGTCAACTCCATGTTCCATGAAGAGATGCATCATCGGATGCAAATTTGTTGAAGATATATTGGTTCTACAAGGCATGTTTGGCCCCACCACTTCTTTTTGTAATTGGAATTTCCGCACCCTTGCGTGGGTTAATAATGTGATAGGTATGCATGAGTCATGTCTAAGTGAGTTAACTTGGAATCAATTCACTGGGAGAGTTCCTTTCACTGAGGGTTTTTTATCCTTAGGTTATCAATTGGGATTTTCCTCCTTATTGATTTCCCTTGAGTTTTTCCCTCACACTTGCAATAATTCCTCCAAAGTGGTGAACGATGTTCTAGTGGGTTTATCTCTTGGAAACTATTATAGGGAATCATTGTAAATGACCATGCAAGACATATTAGAAATTTTCGCAAAATTCCATCAAGTCTAAGTCAGTTTCTTTTAATTAATTAATTATTAATTAAATTTCCCTAAGTTTGGAGCTTTAATTATTTAATTAATTAATTATTTTTGAGAAAATATTGTAAAAACTAGGTCTTTGGATTTTTTATAGGGGTATTTGTGCTCAAAAGAAATGGAATAGCCCCCCTTGCATCCAAATACCTAGTTTCATTCCAATTGGACAACGTTTTCTGGGTGATTGTCCACCAGGAGTGTTAGTTAGTCAATAACAACAATTTTAATTGTTAGGCTTCATAAAGTCAAAAATGCAAAAATTGTAATAATGAGTTAGAGGATGTAAAATGATGGAATAAAGGTTAGAGAGAGACTCCCTAAGAATAACATGACCCTCCCAACCTTTTCCAACCTCTTCTAACCATTCACACCTTCTCCTCACCAAAATGTTATGCCCCCCTAGGGGGATTGACGTTTTTCCTTGGTAAAAACATGGTGACTTGCTTCTAGAGGGATATGGGATGCCCCTATTTTTTTTGTGCATCCCTTGACCCCCCACATCTCACTTTTGGGTAATCCAAACACCCTCACCTCATTATTCCCCCTTCTATCCTTCCCTCATCCCAAAACATTGCACCCTCCAAGGAAGTTACACCCCTCCTTTTGTTGATCTCCAAGGAAAATTCGTTTTTAATTATTGGGTCCTCTTCCTCTTCCCTAGAATGAATCCCATAGCCTCTCACTTGTGTTTTGTGTGATCCCAACACCTCCCACACCCATATACACCCTAGATCTATGATATAAACCCTAGATCTATGATCTAAACCCTAGATGGTGTGCCCTAGCCTTGAGATCTACTCTTATGCTTGGTGGTGGACACTTGGAATTGATCCAAGAGAGGTAGGTTTGTCTCTCCAAGTATAGATAGATCACTTTCCTCACTCCCAACACACCATATCTTGAGATAAGGTTATGCTACTTGATTTCTCACACTCTCTCTCTCTCTTTCATTCATCATTTTCATTCTCTTGCTCTTTAGGGTTTTAGAGATAGTTTTATCCAAGATTCTTCTTCTTCAGTGATAAAGAGAAAACTTTGGAGGATTATTGGAAGAGTTATGCACATGCTTCTTCTTTCCATACACATGAAGTGAACTTGTTCTAAGATTTTGTTTGGTGATTGCATCTTTGGATCCTAAGGTAAAATGTTATTTGGGTAGATCTAGTAATGCACATGCTTGTAGATATATATATCTTGTTATGCTAGATAGGATTGAAATGTCATCTTATTAGTATATGCAACATATTGTCTATTGTATGCCATCATTGTTCAAAGTTTTTGTAGGTTTAGCTTCAAGGGTTTCATTGGGACAACCTTAAGCAAGAAGGCTCCCTTGAGACACACTCAAAATCCATTCCTTTCTCACTTTTACTCTTCTTCTATATTTTTGTTCATTCCATCAATATTTCATCTAGCATAGCTTAGTAATATAGGTAATTTTTAATAAAAATTTATAAATTTTTCATAAGAAAATTTTTTGCCCTAAAAAGGAAAAAGTTTTTCTTCACTATATTGGTTGTGTATAGCATTTCCAACAAGGATACCTTGATGGTTTTGCAGTTTTGGATCTGGTTGAGAGGGGTTTTGGCTACCCAAAGGCATACACAGAACACTCAAAGAACCCCCCAAGGGATTGGTAGCTATTTCTCAACCTCCGTTTCAATTTTTAAGCTTTTTTAATCACTTCTTATCCTTCTAGTTTGCTTGTAGTGGCTCATAGTTGTGGGAGGAGTGTGATGACCTCCTCTCACGTGTGAGCTCTTGGGTAGCTTAGATCTAGCTTAGATCTTATTTATTTGACATTTTTCCCCTTTTTGATCTAGGATGTGAGGGTTTGTGAGATAAAGGGTATCTCCCAACCCCTAGGACGTGGGGTAGGATTTGCATCTTGTTTGCTTGGTTTGCTTGCCTCTTTATTTACTTAGTTGTATCTCTTTCTTTCTTGCTTCTTCATTTTCTCAATATTTTCTAAGTTAAGCAAGATGATTAATTTCCAACCTATTTGGGAGAGGAATACCCCAAAAGGTTAGGTTAGGGTTTTAATATGTTATTATGAGCTAAATGACTAATGTTATAATTGTTTTAGATCTAGATATAATACACTTAATAATTATCTAGCTTAAGCCTATTGGGCACCTTAAATCAATTTAACTAGATCTCATGCATGCTTAGCTTATTTCAAGACTGTATCTTCACATTACATGCTTAGATCTATAATCTTTAATGTTTAAATGCTTCAATAGGTAGATGGTATTCTTATTTATTGCATATATCTCTTAATGCCATATGACATATGCTTGAAGTCACTTTATTTCTAAGTTGATAAGTAGGAAACACCTAAATCTTTTCTCTTTCACATTAAATTCTCTTGAATCTAATATAAATGTGATTGTCTATCTTCTATTGGTTGGAAAGTTGTTCGTGCCCTTGTTGTTTTCTTTCAACGTATCTAATTGTGCATCTAAGTGACTTGCTCTCACATAGCATATATTTTTTAATGCTCTTAATCTCATAAACTAAATCAACACATCTTTAAGGCTGAAGTGAGTTTCGGCCAAGTCACTAAATCACTCTTTAAAAGTGTCACAAAACTCTTAAAACACTCTAAAACACTCCTAAAATTCTACCTAATTCATACAATAACTTAATACACTCTTTAGGGTACCTTATACCACCATATTCAACATCTAAAATGGGACTTGAGGAATGCAACAGAGGGTGTAGGCAGGGGACTGTCTCACAACGCACAAGATGTGTCCTCTCTGGGAAGTACTCTTGTCTTAGGATTGACTAAGAAAGCTAGGGTTAGCCTCATTCCTATACTATCTTGAGAATCCAACAGTTATTTGGTAATAAGGGGAGGAGGCTTTGGTGAAATATTAATAAAACTTAATAATTTTAAGAAATCTTAATAACTCAACCTTGGGCTTAATCTAATAAATACCTTGAGGGTTTAATAATTAAGAGGGAGTCATATTCATAACACTTGTGCTTAAATCTTTAAATCTTCTTTGTTGATGTGGTGATATGTTGATGATAATCCAGTAAATGTTATATGATGCTTTAATCTCTTTATATCCTACACAAACACAAAATAATTAGTGTGGTTAGCTTGTTGCTGTACTCTAGCATTCTATCTTGTATCTATTTTGAGTTTGATTATTCTTTTGTAAGTAAGCTTGTAATAATACTTGTAAAGAAAACCCCTTTAACTTTAGTTGGCCCCTTGCCCAATCTTAGGCACTAGTCTTAGTTTCCCTAGGAAAAAAATTTCTTCACATGATAACCCTTGCACCTTGCATTTTTGCTTGTGCATCCTAGGATTAGAAATCCCCCAAACCTTGGAAATAATTAAAATCAACTCCTAGAACTTAACTCATTATAAATTTCTTTCATGTGCAACTTCTAACATCCCTCTTGATGTTAACAATTAAATTTGTATAGTTGCATTCAAATTGTACTTGATTTTAAGCTATAATGTTAAAATGTGTTTAATCAATCTTTGCAACAAGTGTAAGGTTTCACAACTGTGTTAAGTTGTAGAGTAAGTTGTATTTTATTTTTTTAATAAATTTCTTCATTCACATATTACTTGGTCAATACTTAGTAACCTAATAACAACATTAATAATGTAGCAATGATTTACTTAATATACTTGGAAGAATAAATCCAAAATCTAAGAGTTCATGGAGCTACATCTAGAATTTTCACAACTCTAGAGTCATCATATAGTAAGAAGCCTTTGCAATAGGTTATATTCTTGGTTTAAGTTCAATTGCAAACTCCAACTCTCTTTTAGGTGGTAATGCAGGTAATTCTTCTAGAAATAAATTTGAGAATTCCAATAATATAGGATAATGTTCTTTATTCAATGTATCCCCATTCTTCTTCATAGATGTTACATCATACAATATACTTCCTTTCCTCATACTTTTATTCAATTGCAATGATGAAATAAATCTTAATGACACTCATCTATTCTTCTATATTAGGATTCTTTTATGTTCTGCAACATCTATAAAAAAAAGATTCATATCTTTACAATCTAACACTGTGACATGGATATCTAACCATTCCATACCTATTACTACATCATAGGGTCCAAAGGTAGTTGAACACATTGATAGTTAGGTTATGCATACATCAAGGCCAATATCTCAATATTTAAATAAATTTCCTACTTCATGCTTAACTCTAGAAGCCATTTCAACTTGGTTGAAATCATATTGATTAATTGCTATAATTTTAAATATTACTATTGAATTATTGTTGGGTATGTGTTATATTCTTTGCATGTGTGTGTGTGTGGGCGCGTCAAATATGACAATTGTGTCTTACGATTCCTCTAGTAGTGCCTGTTGTGTCATGTGTGTCAGGCGCTTTCCTAGGGGGGTCTCCCGGGGGGGAAGGTATGGCCCCCCTTGGTTATGCGCAACATTCGACAATGGGTGGTATCCCGAGGAAGTGACCCAAAATTGTTTTTTGGGTAGTTTTTGCTATTTTTAGCAGATTTTGTTATTTTTAACGGTTTTGTAAATTAATCCTGGATTAATCGATTAGGTTTTTGGTATCTATGGAATATCTAAAAACATTGTATATATATTGTATGGCGAATGGTGAAATTCGATATAATGAATATAAGAAAGGTTTTCTTGGTTGAGGGTTTTTGGCATAAATCTCTATGTACTATGTGAATGAGCCATTGATTAATTTATGTTTTTCTTAAGAATCTATATGCATTTCTTTACTTCACAGGTTTAAAACTTACATGAGGTATCAAATCTTGTTTTTGGCTTCAGAGGGATGCCTTTGTTGTTGAGGGTTTGGCTCGGTATTGATAGATCAAGCTTATCTTGGGTCTATGATAAACCTGGGTTTAGTAGGAGCTTTTGCAGTGGTGATTTGAGTGTAGAAAGAGGAATGGCGATTTCTTCTAGAATCAGGATAGAGAATTTCAACAGTAAAAACTTTGAGCTATGGAAGCTCAATATGGAGGACATTCTTATAGACAAAGAACGATGGATCATTGTGGATCCTGGTACACAACCTACTGGTACACCGTCTACTAGCACACAGACAACTGGTACACAACCTACCAGTGCACAAACTACTGGTACACCACCTACTAGTATGTCGAAGGAAGATTGGGAGAATTTGGACAGAAGAGCAAGTAGTATTATTCGACTCTGCCTGGCAGATTTGGTGTTGTAGAATGTCTCAAGAGAATCTACATCCAAGGAACTATGGGATAAGTTGGGGAATTTGTATCAATCAAAGTCCCTGGTAAACAAGTTGTTTCTTCGAAAGAAGTTGTATCATCTTAGGATGGAAGATGGAGATTCTGTGACAGAACATCTAAATGTCTTTAATACTCTGGTAAGTCAACCTGGCTTTGTTAATATTATGATTGCAAAGGAAGATAAGTGTATTAATTTGCTATTTTCTTTGCCAGACTCTTGGGATAATCTGGTTGTAGCAATAGGTAGTACCACTCAATCTACATTGAAGTATGAGAATGTAGCTGCATCCTTGTTATCTGAAGATGAGGAAAAAAATCATGGATGGTCACAACACAGTTTCTTTATTTGTGAGAGGGCGTATCCAAGACAGGAACCCGGGTAAGCCTTCGGGATGGATATCTAAATCTACAAGTAGATCTAAGTCTCCGGGAAAATATTTGAGGAAATGTTGGAGGTGTGGTAAAACAGGGCATTATAATAAAGATTGCAAGTCTAAGAAGGTTGAAAAACCAAAGGGATATCAAATTACCTCTTCCACAGAGGCTAAAACCTCCACTGAAGAAGGAGGTGATGTTTACCTGGCATCTACAAGTACACATGCAGACCGTGATGTATGGTTGATCGAATCAGGTGCGTCATACCATATGAATCCTCATAGGGAGTGGTTCTCTGAATATGAAAAATATGATGGTGGTGATGTATTCCTAGGAGATGACTCGACAACAAAAATATTGGGACATGGAAGGGTTAAGTTGCTGCTAAAGGATGGAAGGATTAGAACTCTCCCTGGGGTTCTTCACATTCCAAAACTAGCTAGGAGCCTAATATCTGTAAGCAATATGGATGATGCAGGAGTGGATACTGTATTTGGAAAGAACACTTGCAAGATGGTACGAGGAGAAATGGTGTTGATGAGGGGAGTTCAGTGTGGAACTCTATACAAGTTCTTGGGAAGCACTTATACTAATGGGTGTAACAGTTCTCTTGTCCCTGAATAGAGAAATATAGAAGACAAGACCAATATTGTCCCTAGAAAGAAGACCATGTTGTGGCATCAAAGACTATGACATATTGGAGAAAAGGGCCTTCGAACAATACACAGTAAAGGTATGGTTTAAGGTATGTCTAATTGCACTCTAGATTTTGATTTCTGTGAACATTGCATATATGGTAAACAGAATCGAGTAAGATTCCCATCCGGTGCTACAAGAGCAAAGGGGATCTTAGAATTGATACACATTGATATGTTTGGACCTGTTCCTGTTCCATCCCTAGGTAAATTTGTGTATTATGCTTCATTCATAGATGGTTTTTCAAGGAACACATGGATTTATTTTCTTAGAAAGAAATCTGAGGTATTTGATAAATTTAAGAGTTTAAGGCTCTAGTATAAAATCAAACAGAGAAGAAAATAAAGGTATTGAGAACAAATAATGGTGGAGAATTATGCGAAAAAGAATTCGACGAATTCTGTAAGAAGTGTGGTATAGCAAGGTAGAAGACTACTCCATACACTCCTCAGTAAAATGGAGTTGCAGAAAGGATGAACAAGACACTGATGGAAAAATCAAGGAGCATGCTCAGTGGTGTTGGGTTAGGACAAGAATTATGGGCAGAGGCAGTGGGAACAACATGTCACCTGGTCAATCGATCACTTTCATCAGCGTTGGATGTTAAAACTCCACACAAATTATGGTCTTGAAATAAACCCTCTCTTCAACATCTTAGAGTGTCTGGTTGTGATGCTTATGTACATGTTCCAAAGGAAAATAGAAGTAAGCTCGATAAAAGGCTGAAAAGTGTATCTTTATTGGTTATAAAGATGGTGTGAAAGGTTATAAGATTTGGAACCCATAAAATAAGAAAAAAAATTATAGTCAAGATGTTGTTTTCAGAGAGGTAAAAGATGTGTCCAAACATGAATTCATACCAATGCAAGACAAACTTGAGAAAATAGAGCTTGAGTTGGATGATGCAAAATCTGAATCATCTGAAGAAGAGGAAGCAGAAGAAGAATAAGAAGAAGAATAAGAAGAATAATAACCCCATACCCCAATATTGAGGAGATCGGTGAGAGATAAAAGGAAACCAGAAAGGTATAGTCCACCTGATTTTCGTTCCAAATTTTATTTATCTACTATTGATGATGATCCCATAACTATCAAGGAAGTAGTGAATTCAGAGGATAGTAAACTTTGGAAGAAGGCCATGGTTGAAGAAATGGATGCCTTGGATAAGAATGAGGCATGGGATATATTTGAGTTCCCAGTTGGAAGAAAATATGTCAGTAGAAAATGGTTTTTTAAGAAGAAGATTAATGCACAAGGTAAAGTGGAGAAATACAAAACTTGGTTAGTAGCAAAAGGTTATTCCCAGGTAGAAGGAATTGACTTTGGTGAAATTTGTTCTCATGTTGCTAACTTAACTTCTATTAGATTTATTTTATCTATTGTTGTTGCTTTTGATCTTGAAGTGGAACATATGGATGTGAAAACAACATTACTACATGCGGATCTGGAAGAATAAATCTACTTGAAGCAGCCAGAAGGATTTGTAGTGAAGGAAAAGAAAGAGTTGGTCTGTAAGCTAAAGAAGTCACTATATGGTCTGAAGAAATCACCTAGGATATGGTACCAAAAGTTTGATACATACATCCTTGGATTAGGATTTGTAAGAAGCAAGGTTGATCACTATGTATATTCCAAGCAGGTTGGTAATCACTTCATTTATGTAGTGTTGTATGTTGATGACATGTTGTTGGTATGAAATAGCATGGATGTTATCAAGGAGGTGAAATCGCAGCTATCCTCCAAATTTGACATGAAGGATCTCAGTGCTGCTAAATTCATTCTGGGAATGGAGATTAAAAAAGATTGTGCAAATAGGAAACTCTGGTTGAATCAGAGAAAATATGTTGAGACAATATTGCACAATTTTAATATGAATGGAAGTAAACCGGTCAAGGTTCCTATTCCTATAGGTGTAAAGTTATCTGAAGATTAGTGTCCCAAGAAACAGGAAGAAGAAGAGGACATGTCCCATGTTCCGTATCCCAGTGCAGTTGGTTGTTTAATGTATGCAATGGTTTGTACTAGAACATACATTGCACATGTAGTGGGAGTTTTGAGCAAGTATATTTCAAAACTAGGGAAGGAGCATTGGACAATAGTAAAGGGGGTCTTCAAGTATCTTCGTGGCACTACCAGTTATGGATTGTGCTACAAAGGAAGACCAGGATTGGACAGAGTGTTGGACATACATGGCTTTTTTGATGCAAACTGGGCTGGAGATCTGGATCGTAAAAGATCTACAAGTGGGTATGTGTTTAACCTATTTGGAGGAGCAATCAATTGGATGAGAAAAACACAGGCTGTAGTGTCACTCTCAACTACAAAAGATGAATACATGGCAGACACTCATGCAAGAAAAGAAGCAGTATGGTTACAAAGATTGTGTTCAGGTATTGGGTTGGTACAATAAGTAGTGAGATTAGATTGTGACAGTCATAGTGCAATCTTCCTGGTAAAGAACCCATTTTATCATTCAATGAGAAAGCATATTGATGTTCAGTATCACTTTTTGAAAGACATGGTTGAGGAAAAGAAGGTGTTGCTGGAAAAGGTTGACACTTTGAAGAATGTTGCAGATTCATTGACAAAGTCTGTGAGCACAGAAAAGTTATCCTGGTGTAGAGTAGCAATGGGCATTGCTGCCTTGGATTGTTGACTATATAATCGCCTGGACTCCTGGATCCAAAGAAGAAAACAAGTGGGAGAATGTTGGGTATGTGTTATATTCTTTGCATGTGTGTGTGTGGGCGCATCACATATGACAACTGTGTCTGACGATCCCCCTAGTAGTTCTCTGTGCATCGTGTGCGTCGGGTGCTTTACTAGGGGGTTCCTAGGGGGAAATGTA
The DNA here is from genome assembly GCA_000966675.3 of Picea glauca. Classification (NCBI taxonomy): domain Eukaryota; kingdom Viridiplantae; phylum Streptophyta; class Pinopsida; order Pinales; family Pinaceae; genus Picea; species Picea glauca. The sequence continues at coordinate 298,503 of JZKD02S1724602.1, forward strand.
TGCCCCCTCTGGTTATGTGCAGTGTTTGGCAACGGGCGGTAGCCCGGGGCAACGCCCCGTAATTTTGTTTTGGGTCGTTTTTGCTATTTTTAATGGATTTTTCTATTTTTAGCGGTTTTGTAAATTAATCCAGGATTAAGGGATTAAGGTTTTGGTATCTACAGAATACCTAAAAACATTGTATATATATTGTGTGGTGAATGGTGAAATTCTTTATAATGAATATAAGAAAGGTTTTCCTAGTTGAGGGTTTCTGGCATAAATCTATGTGTACTATGTGAATGAGCCATTGATTAATTTATGTTTTTGTTAAGAATCTATATGCATTTCTTTACTTCTCAGGTTTAAAACTTACAATTATGAGAAATGAAACTTTATATTTCTCCTAGATCTATTAATGTTGAAAATTTGACATCATTAATCTTACTTGATGTCTCCAGCTAAGTGGATTTATTCTCAACTTGATGGTTGTTCATTGTTGCATGAAAATTGTGAGTTTTAGTCTAACTCTACTCCCTACTAGATCTACTCTATGCACACATACAATCCCTCCAAAAATGTGGTCCTGCACATGTCCAACACCCTCTCTAAGGTGTTTCACTCTATATTCCAAACTGAGTAATATTAGGTATACTACTCTCTTGTGTCTACCAATTTTGTTGTTTTGATGGACTATAAGGTGGCCTATAGTTTCCCATCAATCATATTTAAGTACTCATCGCATGTCCACTTAGAACATATCTACATCTACTCCTAGTCATGATACACTAGTTGTTTTTGTTACATGTCTTTGTACACCTAAACGTGAAGGTCTCAATGAACTAGACTTACTTCCACCCACAAGTTCCTACTCAGCTATTATGGCCCTATAAACTGCCTCATGCAAGTTACGAGGCATCAATATCTTAATATTACACCTGATGTTATAATTTAATCCATATACAAAACTGTTAATCCATAGCATTTTTGTGTTCAAATGTGGTGCATACCTCAATAGCTCCATAAATGTTACCTCATATTTTAGTATTGATCTACCATTCCATCTAAAGCGCTCCTCAAATAAATCCCATGAAATTTAGACACATACATCCCTAACTATGGAAATAAGGTAATCCACAAATGTAAGGAACATATCTTTAGTTGTAAAACATTCATATGAACTTTGATATTAGAGGAATAATCCCTCAATGTGAAGCACATTACCAGGTTCTCCAACCAGGCTTTTGTTGCTTTCCCATTAGTAGATCCCTACAATTCTAGAAACTTTACTTTTAACATTTCTTTGTGAACATGGGTACTTGCAGGGTTTTGTGATGCTTTTGCATGTACCCAAATACCTCCCTCTTCATTTTTTAACATGTTCATCAATGCATCTAACATCCTTTGGAATGAACACATCATGGATATCACTTCTCCAAGAGGCACCTTTCTTGGTTCTTGGAAACATTCGTCTTCTCTAGGAAGAGAGTGGAGAGGTTTAGGCTGTAAAGGAGGATGTGTATATCAACCCCTATGCTACATCCTCTTCCTCTTTTGTCCATGTCTAGTTGACAAGATAAAACAGAGAAACTTTAATTAATTTTAGTTTTAATTTTTTTAAACAATTAATAAATGCTAATGTGAAAAATAAATAAATGGCCCAAGGCCCTAGAGTATTTAACTTAACTTAGATACCACATGTGATACCCCTCGCAATGTTAATGATTCAATTCAGACACTTCATATAAATTGTATTTGATTTTAAGTTATAATTTTAAAATGAATTTACTTAAGCTTCGTAATAAGTGTAAGGTTTTGCAATTGCATCAAGTTGTAAATTGGGTTATAAATATTTTTTAAATTAAATTTCTTCATTATATTAATTGGCCAATACTTAGTAACTCGATAACAATATTAATAATGTAGCAAGGGTTTACCTAGCATAACCTAGTTAGGTGTTTTATTTATTTATGACTTGTAATAATATATTTATATGTATTTTGTGTGTTCTCACACATTTTAAGATATCATTTTCCATACAAGTCTTTTTTTATTCAAGGGTTGATTTTAAGAGTTTTTTAGCAAACTTGTAATTTTAACCATGAAAAACAAAGGTTTACTAGTAGCACCACATTTTAATTTAGGGATTGATTTTAAGATTTTTGACATAAAATTATTGGTTTATTATGGGTTTTTAATTCTAGAGTTATCATTTTGAGGTCACATTTCTCATCATGTTAGCAACTATGTTTTCACAAAAAATATTAACTTAATACTTTTGTAGCTGCATACATATTCTCTTGAAACACATTACTTCTATTATTCTTATAATTTTTTGAAAATTATTTGTTCTTGACAATGTTTGTCACTTTATCTCAATTTAAAAATATACCAAAGAGATCATGAATTTCAATTTTGTAGTTACATTTTATGTTGATTTTTTTTCTCTTACAGAAAACAACAATAGAGTTGACCTTAGATTGCTTCTCGTTGTAACCATTATATCTCATTAAAGGTACATGGTATAAATGATGGTGCTTCCTCTATTTCTAACTAAGTAATCTCATTGTAACCATGATATTACATTGAAGGTGAAAGGCGGAAATGATGGTGCTTCCTCTATTTCTAACCAAGCTCCTCATTTTCTATGTATACCATATTTATAAATCCTATCTTATGGAGGAGATACTCCATGAGTATTTCCTATGTTTCCATATGATTCTCTGAGATTTGGAGCCTTGCTTGAATATTGTTGTCAACATTCTCTAATGGACTGTACTTTTAACTTTATTTGGATTTCCCATATTGAGAAAGAGATTGTACATCTTTTAGTTTTATCAACAATCTCATGTTTCGTAATGAGAAAAAACTTATCCCAAACTTTCTGTATATTTTCACATATCGTTTCATAACCTTCCTTCTTTTTTTTTTCTTTTTTCAACGAAAATAAATCCTTGAGAAATTCCAACATTTCCCTTCATTCCAAGGATAATACTTAATGTAAAATGGATATGTAAAATTAGAGAACCTAATCCCATAGGGGTTGAATTTAGAGTTTCATAGTGCATCATATGACTAACAATGTCCTGGAAACAATTGATTGTGCTAACCTTTGGGAATACAACTTTTAATAAATTATTATAGAAGCTCTAAACTTTTCTATGTATTTAAAAATATTCAAGGAATTTGGATTATACCTATTAGGTGTATACAAGTCACGAAAATATGTTCATTTTCTACATTCATAGTAAACTTACAAGTATTTTTTTGAATACAACAATTTTAGCCAACTTGTTTTACATTTGGAGGTAATATTTTCAATTTGGACAAGTAGGTCAGTGATTTTATTAGAAACATGATAATGTTAAACATAGTACACTTAAAATTATTTTTTGTTTTATCAGTTGGTTCTTTTATCATATCCTAAATTATTATGATATCTTAAAGGATTGTTGTGTCTTCATACATAGACAAAACTTACTCCTTCAATATTTAAATTATTATTATGTTTTAAAGGATTATTACTCATACATAGGGGTGAGTGCACGAAGTTGGTGGATGATAAAATGGCAACGGGGTGAGCAGGAATGCGCACTCACAGGAAAGTGAATGTGTTCCTAATGTGATAGGTTCAGACAAACCTAAACCTCCAATCAGCAAGCCATGTAGGCATTTTCCAAAGAACGTATGTGCATTTGAAATAACCCGCATGCATTCCTCAAAAACATGTTTACAAGAACGTGTGAACATTCCTAAAAAAAATTGAAATAAAAATAATGTGTGCATGCTTTAGGAACGTGCACCTGTTCCTAAAGCGCACATGAATTATTAGGAATATGAACGCGTTCATGTTCCTGTTTACATGAAATATCTCTGTATCCCCCCTATCTCTCTCCCCCTCTGGCCCCCTCTCCCTACCTCCATCTATCTTCCTCTCTCTCTCTCCAATTTCTCTCCCCCTCTCTCTCACTCATTTTCTCCCTCCTCTCTCTCCCTCACCATCTCTATCTACCCCCTCTTCCCCTCATTTATTCTCTCTCTCTCTCTCTCTCTTCCCTTCTA